>JAOPGA020001042.1:0-49411 GCA_026419775.2 Acrasis kona
CTCACAGATGGAGGTAGGATAATCGAATCTGTCATTGGAACCCATTCATTCCATACAACTCACTTTGAAGCTTTTCACAAGTCTTACCCTGACGCAGACTACTACGGAACCCCAAGGCATCTAAAAAATATAAAGAAAATAGATTGGAAAGGTGATTTATCCGATCCATCCACAAGGAGAAAATGGAACCCTGATGTAGAGATCCGTATAACAGAGGGATCAGAGTTCATTAACCCATATCCATCCAATCGCTTAAGTAGTGCGTGGGTCTTCCACAAGCCATCAAAGACAATTCACATTAATGACACCGTAATGTACGCTGAAGATCCTGGCTTCCTCTTCAGGATGATCGGAGTCAAGAAGCAAAAGATGACAATCCATCCTTCAATACATGGATACGGCTTAAAGGACCATCCCGAAGCTCCATTTGAATTTCGTGACTTTGTAAACAAGGCCATTATAGACTGGGATTTCGACAACATGGTAATGGCACACGTTGATAACAAGCTTGGTGGAGCGAAAGAACTTTTAAAAGAAACAGTAGAAGAATATGAACCAGTATTCAAAAGGTTACATACTATAAAAAAAATGATACAGTAGAAAACCAAATAAAACATTATTAACGAGATTAGAGTTCGATGTATAATTGTTGTATAAAAAGCTGAAAACTTTAATAAAACAAGTGTATCTTTAATCATCCTCTACACCTACAAGTGGAACATCGCTCATGTCCCTAACAGTTTCAGGTTGGTTGCTTGCAAGGAAAACCAAAGATAACAAGCACACATACATGTTAAAAATAGATTGAAAAGATAAATATATCATTGCTTGAGTTAACAAGTGAAGAGTCTTCAAAGCCAACAATGTAATCGTCGACGCAACAACAACCAATATAGTCATACCCCAAACAATCTTGAACCTTCCAGTAAACTTCACAGGCAGCATGTCATAGAGTCCAAAAGTCCTCAATACATAGTAACCCAACATTAATAGATAAATTATAGTAAGAGTGACGGATGATGCCTGAATGTAGGAAAATTCTTGAAAGTCATCTTTGTAAGAGTAGGTTGGATCCTGGATGTTTCTTTCGGTTGCATAAGTGAATGAGAACATGGACATGATCCATAACAAAAGTATAACAGCTACTTTAGGAACATAATAAAATGCGAATGATCTATCTTTTGGTTGTACATAAAGTCCGTGTGTAAAGAACAATAGCCATAACATCATTAGCAAAATGAATGAAACTCTTAGTGTAATGTTTAAAATTGTAAAAAACTCCGTTGAGGCATAGTATTGAAGAATGTAGAATGGATCTATAAAGCGTTTAATACGTGTGACCAACTATTACTTACTGTTAAATGCGACCAGTCCTGCCAACAGGACGGCAACCCATCTTTGTTCATCATGCCAACAGTTAAAGTGTTGTCTCATCCTGTTGACCAATACGAATAAAATCAAAAATGATAATGAAATTGCAAGGAATAGATATCTGGTTGTGATCTCTAACAATGAATGACTTTGGCTAATGTAAGAAAACTGCAATGTTAAAAATGTAATTGTGATGATGTGTTGTTACTAATAAATCGAACTTTGGCTCAAACAAGTCAATTACAGATTGTGGGTTATCAACAAATTCCAAGTTGATAAGAGAATCAGCCATTTTTATCCAAGGTTCTTTAAATAACAAAGATGCGTCGCAGACCTAAAAAGATTAATGAACGAAATGTTTTTTTAAAAACCTTTTCATTGAGTTGGTTGCAAACAATTTTTCTGCTTTTTGCGGTTTCATACTCGCCGGTTTGTCCAGATGTGTACGTTTTTGTCCTCAACATTAAATTGGTTGTAAACCCTGTTTGCGACACAATATCTTTACGTGGAATCATAACCAAGCTGAAGGAGATTTCCTGATTAAGTGTCGATAAATCTTCGATTGAAACTTCAATGGTTTTCTTTCCAGAAAAGACCTCCGAAAATTCTTTTCTGGTTTCATAACTTTGTGTTATTGTCACTCTAGTAAATGTAACAACGCAACCCACTGTTGATTGAACTCACTTTTCATACATGTCTGGATAAAAGCTCGATACTGATGCGATTACTCCAACAACCCCCATGAACACTACAAATAATGCAATCAAGAAAGGTATCGGAATACTCTCCAGGAGGAGCTTGTTGCGCTGGCCTGGTACTGCCATTGTCAAGTTGGTTGTCTAGTGTTACAAAAAGAAATACATGGACCAGTTATTTCTAATGACAGCTTACTTCTATCTACTAATCTATTACTTTGTGCTATGCCTTTATAGATCATATCTTTCTTTATATTCAATCTTTCTCTTCCGAAACTTCAAGTCAACTTCTTATCGAAACAAATGTTTAGAACACTCTCGATCTGTGCCATCAAAGGTTTTAGACCACTACAGAGGCCCCTGCTGAAAGCATTTTCGCCCGTGAGATTCTACTCTCAGAGAAATATTGATGATTCGTCCAGTACTCTACAAAATCTGAAGGCAAGTAAAGCAAACACTTTGGTGAACATAGTTCCTCAAGGAGAGTTGTGGGTTGTTGAGAGACTTGGAAAATACTTGAAAACTTTAACTAGTGGAGTGCACATTCTCATACCCGTTATTGATTCGATAAGGTACCGCTACACAACCAAGGAGGTTGCATTTAATGTTACAAATCAAACTGCGATCACCAAAGATAATGTACAAGTAAATATTGATGGTGTGGTGTACTTTAAGGTTGAGGATCCATATCTAGCTTCGTACAATGTCCAAGATTATTACTACGCCATTAGCAACCTGGCACAAACCACCATGAGAGCAGAGATCGGCAAAATTGTTTTGGATACTTTATTCGCAGAACGTCAGAATCTCAACAATTCCATTGTTGTTGGAATTGAGGGAATTGCAAACGGTTGGGGAATCAGCATCAAGAGATACGAAATCATGGACATCAACATGCCTCCATTAATTAGACAGGCCATGGAGCTTGAAGCTGAGGCCGAACGCAAGAAACGTAAATCCGTTTTGGACTCTGAAGCAAGTAGGATAAGTGCAGAGATTGTTGCACAAGGACAAAAAACTGCAGTCACACTCAGATCAGAAGCAAACATGATTGAGGCCATGAACAATGCCAGAGGAGAAGCCTTCACCACACATATAAAAGCACAAGCACAAGCAGAAGCGCTCCGTAAAGTATCGACAGCAATCATTGAAAACGGAGGACAAAGCGCCGTATCTTATCAAGTTGCCGAAAAATACATTGAAAGTTTTGGATTATTAGCACAACGCGGCAACACTGTCATCATTCCCGCTAACGTGAATGACACGGTCGGCATGGTCACGCAAGCAATGACCGTCTTTGACAAGTTGAGAAGTGCACAAGAAAACAACAAGGACATCACTTCCAGTCAAGCACAAGAAAAATTAAACGAAATAACACAAGCACGCAACAATCAAGTACAATAAAAAAACACTTTATGCAACTCTCTTCTTCATGACCAACTTTCCGTTCACCCAATTCTCTGCATATCTCACTCTATCGCTAGTCTCTAATATTCCAGGTCCATCCTTTTGTCCCTGCACCCACCTTCCTCTATAAAAACCTCCGCCATTAAAGTGATAAACTCCCTTTCCATGCTTCTTGTTGTTCAACCAATACCCTTCGTACAAGTCGCTGTTATTATAACGATAGATTCCATGACCCTCCTTGACGTCGTTGGCCATACTTCCATCGTACACTCCGTTAATAAATGTAATTTTCGCATTTCCATGTTTTCTGTCTCTGTGCCAATCTCCTTCGTAAATCGTGACGCGATCTCCATAACTCAACACTCCTCTTCCGTGTCTCAATCCCTGCGAAAAAACGCCAATGTAAGTGCTTCCATCTTTGAATCGGTATTCTCCAATTCCCTCCGGTAATCCCCTGCTCCATTGTCCCTCGTATTGTTCTCCGTTCGTATAGGCAATTAATCCTCTTCCGTTCTTTTGATCGTCGATCCATTCTCCATCGTAAACGTATGCTTGTGTTTGATAAGTTCCCCATCCATGCCTATCGTCATCCAACCAATCGCCCTTGTAGACGCTTCCATCTGCGTATTCCATGTAACCTCTTCCATGTCTGCATCCATTCAGGAATGGTCCTTCGTAATTGTTACCGTTGGCGTATCTAAAAGTTCCATTTCCCGTAAAGTTTCCATTCTTTTCTCCATTGTCTCTGATTAGTCTTCTGCGGTTTGGACTGGAAGGTGATTGGACTGATGTCGTGACGTCATCTGTTTGTTGTTGCATGTGATGTTTGGCGGGCGATGGCATTTGTGGCGACGTGAAAATGTTGGATTGATGTTGGTGGTGGTGATCTTGTCTTGGAGGTGTTTGTGAAATGTTGGATTGATGTTGATGATGATTGTGTTCCTTATGATGTTCTTGAGACGAGGCGATTGGTTGATGATTTGTATTGTCTTCAATGGTGACTGATTGTAAATTCTCTTCCAATGATGTATTTTGATCATGATGATGGTGTTCATGTATGTTATTTTGTGATGCATCTATTGATTGTCTTCTACTTCCTCTTTGACTTTGTGCTCTACTTGCTGATCTACTTTGAACTCTACTTGGTACTTTGCTTGAATTCTTACTTGTCGTCGATGATGTTTTTAATGACGGTGTTTTGGAGCTGACTGCATGTGAGGTCTCATCAATTGGTTCTTGTGATGTATAATGTTGTTCGTTATGTATGGTGGTTGCATCGATTGATTGGCGCCTGCTACTCTTTTTTGAACTGGGTCCACGGGAATTGACGAGGCTTGTTGATTTGGATTGATGTAATGGATCTATTGTGATGTGGGAGTCATAATGAAAGTCATCTTCGTAGTAATCATCTTGGTTGATTGGGCTCAAATTGGACTCTGGTTGACCTGCTCTGACGGGCGAGATGTATGTAGTTGGAGGGATGGACATGAGGTTTTCACCACCGGTCACAATACCGCTGCTTGCAATGTTGTTGATCATGTTTTGTAATTGATCAATTTTAATTGTGTTGCGATCAATTTTTTGTTCAATTGATGCTAATTGGTCTTGATGTACGGAGAGGACGTCAGAACGGCTTGGAGAGGAATATTGGTTAACAACCTCATGTGAACGGTTGTTGGATCCATCCAACAATTGATCATCTTCAACTTCGTGTCCATCTATGTCTAAAACTTGCTCTTGGTTTTCATCATGTTCGTGATGTGCATGAGGTCTTATGGACGCACTGTGTGTATGTGGTGATTGATAAGTAGTTTTTTGTATGGATTGAGAAGGACTGTATTTTGCTGGTGATGGCTTCTTTTCTAGAGAATTGGCATCTATCGACTGACGCCTGCTACTTGCCTTTGAAGATGATTGCGCAGACTGTTGGGAATGTTGATGTGACTCCTTGTTGATGACTGTCTGGTTTTCATGTTTCTTTTGTGGAGAGGTGGCATCAATTGATTGACGCCTACTACTTGCTTTTGAAGATGATTGCGAAGATTGTTGTAATCGAACAGGAGTTTGATGTCCGGACGAGGTTTGGGTTTGGACGGAATGAAGAGTGGATTGATGGTGCGCTTGATGGCTAGACGGAGTAGAATGAGATGGAGTAGAATGGGAAGGGTTATGTACTTGTACGGGTGTATGGGGTGCGGATGAATGTGACTGCACGTGAGTGTAATGTGTACTAGGACTTCTATAAATTTGAGCGTTTGAGGTGTGATGTGGTGATGACATTAGTCTTGCTTGATGGGCATAAACATGCTCATGAGTGTAGGCATTTCCATTACCGCTACCCAGTAATGTTAGAGAAGGTGTTTTTGGCGGAGTTCTATCACTTCGCGGAGTATTCATTTGTGAGGATCCTCTTGGAGTTTTTCTCTGGTTAGGAGATTGATCTCCTTTTGGATTGTCGGTCATGCGAGTTGGTGTAGTGAGATGAGATGAGACTTGCATCATGCGTTCGTGGTAAGGACTACTTGTATAAATACTGTGAATGAGATCCTTGTGTATGGGAGATTCATAAGAAGATGATGATCTATTAATTTTTCTCGGTGATTCTTGGTGTATGACTGTGTAGTGATCTCTCATATCAGCTCTGTCAATATAATTGTAATGGGGTTGGTCGTAGTGAACCTGGCTGTTACGAGACTGCTCTCGGTAAATCTGCTCTTGACGGTGATCATGGTGTTGCTGTTGTTGCTGTTGTTGTTCTAGACGATGCTCGTGATGCGATTGTTCATATCGGGGCTGGTCATTATGTAATTGTTCGTAGTGAGGTGAATCATCGTAATTTGGTTCTTGTAAATGTTGGTAATCATAGTTGAATTTTTTGTTTTCAACTAAGGTGCTTGCATTTCTCGGTCTTTGAATTTGGGTCTCATCTAAAGCATATCTAGTGGTGGTTGTTCTCACAGCAGGGGACTTGGGAATGGTCTGTCCTCTCTTCTTGGTTTGTATGACTGTTTCCGTCTCTGGGTCATAAAGCTCTTGTTGCCATCCCTCTGATTCAGGAATTTGAATTGAAGTACTTTCTTGGACAGATGTTCCAACGACTTGTAGTGATTGGTCGGAATCAATCAAATTATCATCTTCAACCGACTGCTTTTGATTTCTGTGTCTAGGAGACGGTCCTATTGTTGGTCTGTAAGTACCCTTCGAGATCACAATTGGTATTGCTACTTTTAATTGCTGTTGGGTGTTGGTTGAATCATTAGTAATATCAACCACATATCTGATACTTATGAGCTTCAATCCAACGTGAGCATGCTGCTGTTGAGTAATTGTTTCTACAAAAACTGCAGGAACTGGAATCGTAGCAACATCATCCAAAGTACCATTAGCACGTACTTCACCCAAGTTTGCAAACCCAACATCATTTCTTGTCTCGTTTAGTAATTTCTGATCATCACCCGAGCGCAATTGTACTATTTGAACCAATCTGCAGGTAACGGCAGATATAGCGTGGTTGCTTTCGTTATTAACGTTTACGTGAACATAAATGTAGTCACCGGGTAAAAGGAAATTACTGTCCACTCTAGCGTTCATCCACACTAAACCATTGGTATTGCTACCAGATCTTGACTCGCTGTTTGCAATGAGATCAGCTAACAATGGAGACTCTTCAGCGGAGTAGATGGAACCTGTTATATTGATGGGTACCTCGTAATGTAGATAGTCTTGCTGCTCCAAATAACCATTTGAGTAATAATCTCCACTAGGAGAAGAGGGGGACGTGAGAAGATTGAGGTCTCCTGTGAAGGGAACCAAAGCTGCTACGAACCTGTACGATATCGACGCAAGTTTTTTATCGTGATAATAAGTTGGAGGAAGGCTTCTTGGAAGAACAATTTGGAACGGAATGCGATGAATGCCAGGTTTGAGAGTTGGAAAATCTGCAGCTGTCTTCTTTTTTGGCGTTTCATACTCGCTCGTATGCTTTGTATTACTCTCAAGGTCGAGTCTAACGGTGCGTCTTATAAATTGTCTAACCTCGGTAGAGTCTTCATCAACATCGGTCCTCTCAAATCCTAAAAATGATGCTGAGAGCTTTCCCAATGTTATTGGTCGGACGATGCGGATTTGTAGATGCCCGCTTATCGTATCGCCAGCGTGATAGTCCTTTGACTGTCCTAACACTGCGTTTAAATTGTTAGCTTCGTTATCAACGGGTAGCATCTCGTTTTGTTGCTTCACTTGTCGCAATGTTACTACGGATTCTTCATTCTCCACCGAGGTATCCATATTAATTACTCCACTTTATAGCGCCGTTTGGAGAGGGCTATGAGACCGTTGTATGGTATTGTAAACCAGGAAGTAAATAGCGCGCAAAAAAATCGATAGTTGGGTGCTGTATTGTAAGCTACCCAATATACACGACACATTAAGGAGACAAGTAATTATGTCTGTAGACAATATGTGCTTCCTACTCTAGGTCTATTCCGATTATGTTGATCAGTGTGTGGGAGTGGCATTGATGAGCGACATTGTAGGTTACTGGACACAATCAAAGAACACAAATTAATCCCTAAGCAAACAGAAGAGCGAAAGAGTAATTGTAAAATATACCCTACACCTTGTTCAGCATAACCGCCATATTTATTTGAAATGTCTTTTTCATGCGACCCCTTTTTTCCTCTAACGCATCTACATATCCTGCAATACCCGACACGAACATCTAATATACTTCAATGTCTTCTCTTTTGTCAATTGTCGGAAAACATCAGTGCCATTAAAGTTAAAAAGTTCCAGGAAGTCAGACGCGAGTTTCAAGTGTTCTACCTCTATTTGTTCACCTATACATGTGTTTGACTTCTCATGCGGCGGGACTTGGCATTAAGCCATATCGGATTATGCATTAGAGTCTCTGATAACTACGGTTCTTGAAAGTGGTTTCAACACAGAAGCATCCGAGAAGGATAAAGCTTTTGAAAAGATGTGTTGTGAAAGCCTTTGAAGGTGAAAACGCTTATGATGTGTCATGAATAAATTTTACAATATTTGCAAGTGCATTTCTTTAATAATTTACTCGTAACATTGATGGCATACGTTAGTCGTCAACTATTATGTCTATACATCATTTACAATATTTCTAGTTGGGTGCTGCATTGTAAATTGACACTTGATGAACCCTTTGAATGACCTACCATCACCACCAAGCTCACCGGGCTCACCAATAAGCCCGGTTGGGACTCCCATCTTAATCAACGAAAAATATCCCCTCAGCCTTAAGGTTATGAGACTCAAAAAACCAGAATTTGCTGTTTCATTTCCTGTACTATTAGAAAGTGGTGACTCACTCGGTTCAACAAAAGAAAGTTACAAAACAAACTACCCAGTAAATGACGACAAATTTTATGATCCACGCCACACCAAGGAGGCAGTCGACTCAAATTTAATAATGGACGGTTTGGGCCTTGTAGATAAATGGGAGCTCCCTAACATTTTTGGAAAAATCTACGTTGGTGAGACATTTTCGTGTTTCTTGAGCCTCCACAATCTCACCTTTGCATCAACAAAGGGGATAAGTGTAAAAGGAGAGCTACTGACAGGAAACAACGCGAACAATAAAACAGTACTCCTAGACGTTACTGACATTAAAGAGATGGCGTCACAATCAAACGCAGACTTTATAATTGAGCATCCATTAAGTCAACCTGGAGATCATACCCTGATCATCACAATATCATATCTGTCACCTTTAGACAACACAATACAAAGCTTCTACAAAGTCTTCAAGTTTCCCGTGGACAACCCACTAGCCATGAACGCAGTCAAGATCTTTAATTTAAACGAACATGTATTTGTTCATTTGGAACTACAAAATAAAATGGATAAACCTCTTTTTGTTGATGTTGTTCGTTTGGATCCCAGCATAGGTTATGAACTAACCGACCACTCCACACACAATTCAGGTCCACCACAAGAACAATTGATGCAAGTAGGAGAAATCAGAAGGTTCCTTTACGAATTGGCCGCCCTCAAGAACAACAACGATCCCGTGACCAACATCACAACGACTGTTTTGGGTATGATTGAACTACAATGGAAAGGTAACATGGGAGACAATGGTATTCTCGTGACACATCCCATACAGCACAGAATGGCACCCCGACAAGACGTAGAAGCGCACATGGACGGAACATTAGATGACACCAGCGTATTTGTAGAGAGACCTTTCACATTAATGTGCACGTTGACGAACAGATCAGCAAGACAGTGCAATCTAGTAATTACTTACAATAATCAGAAAATGTATCCTCTATGTGCTGATGGAAGTAGCACCCAGCATATCGGATTGATTGAGCCTAATACAAGCGTACGTGTTGAAATGCACTTGTTCGCCATGAAGGAGGGATTACATGTATTCGGACCTGGAGTGATAATAAAGGACACCACACATAACAAACTATATCCATTAGGAAACTTATCTCAAATTCAAGTAGTTCGTGACAAGGGAAGTAAGGGTATAATACCGATTTTAAATGATGTACTTTTTTGATTAAATGTATTTTATTCAGGTTCTGACTCAATTTCAGTTGTATCGTCAGATTTTGATTGGACTTTCTTTTGACCTCTGTTTGCTTTCTTTTCAGCTTGGTTCTTTCTAAAAACTAATGCACGTTAGAAGAGCAAAAGTAGGAGTTACCTTTTAGTGTTTCTAAAAGTTGTTCTTTGTATTGGGACAGTTCGATTTCGTCTATGGCGGCAAGTACATCATCGGCCATCAGAGTAGATCTTTTATTCTTAGAAGCTTGGTCCTGTGCACTATTTAAAATTATTTGGAATAGGGCAACTAACACTTACGCTGCCGTTAGATACATTATAAATACAACTGCGGCTTTTGAGAAAGCGACCTTGGAGTCGCTCACAAGCAAAACTTCTTTTGGTAGAGATTTTTTAGCAATCCTGAATACATTGGCTCTTGGTAGGTCGTACTCCTTGTTGCTGTCAGATTTACTTGATTTTGATGGTGTCTCAGAAGACCGTGTTGACATTTCTATTGAATGTGTTGTAAAAATTAACCATGAGCACAAACATGAACCCAACAACCCAGAGGAGATTAAATGTTCTGATGAGACAGCATTTATTATCAAAACCACTTTTATTAGCAAACAAAGCCACCACATCTCTTGAACAATCAATCAATCAAGGTTCTAAAACCTCAAACAAAGAAGGAATCATAACAGACTCGAACAATAACAAAGACGAACTTGGAGTACAACAAGCTATATCCGAATTAGAAAGTGGGAAAATAAACGTAGACCAGGCACTTGATCGCGCCATGGATTTTGTGGAGGGCGGAAGCTACAATACTGCACGCAAAGTTGTCTTCTCTACCACTCCATATTGTGAAAACGACTTACAAACAACCAGAGGTTATCGAATTATTGGTCTATCCTACTATAAGCATCAAGATTTTAAAAATGCCCTACCTTGGTTCAAAAAAGCGTCACAAGCTTCCACATCCATACAAGATTGGTTCAATCTAGCAAGTGCAGCCGCTCAAATGGAAGGACAGGAGTACTTGGCAGCGCAAGCGTTTGAACAATTGGAAAAACTTCACACAAATGCCTCCTTCCAATCAAAACCTTCATTTTGGAATCATTTGTACTGGTATGTAATATCACTCATGAATGGAGAAAAGTACGCCATGGCCTTCACACAATTAAACCGTTTGAAATTAGCTTACAAAAGAGCGCGGTTCACCGATGCTGAGTACTTGGCTGAGATCGGACTTCCATCTTTTGAAGACTTTTTGACCACAAGCCTATTACTGTTCAAAAGAATTAATAAAATGCATCAAGCGGAGGAATTTTTAAGAGTAATGATTGAACACGTTGACGATACAGGAAAGGTATTTTTTATTTTTAGAAAAATTTTCACATTCTTTTAGAAAGTAATTCACAAGTTGATTGAAAGCATGAAGAGCGACAATAATGTAAATACTGATGATGTTATATCGTCTTTTGTTTCTTCTTAGATTTCTTCTTCTTCTTTTTGTTTACAAGTTGTTCGTTTGGTTTATTTGATGTGTAATGTTGAATGAGGTTATTGGCCTTTTGTGCGGTCGCTCGGTTGTTACCTAACTTTTTAGTAAATTTAGCACTTTTACCTTCTTCTTCTTCGTCTTCTGGAACTACTTTTGTATTGTTTTTTCTTTTTTTGCTTGCTGGTTCGGCTACGTCTGGTTTGTTCTCCGAATCAGATTCTTCTTGATTTTCTTCATCCTCTCCATAGTCGATCAGCATTCCTTTCCTCTTTTTTCTCTTCTTTGCGTCGTGTTTGTTGAGTAAAGCATATTTTAGATCTGAATTTATCTTGTCATTCTTGTGTTTTAATTGGTTTTTGACACCAGCTTCTGCAAGTTGGTGTGCATTTACACCTGCTCGTCTTTTTCTTGGGTCGCTTTGTTCAAAGAACTTTTTTAGACTCTCTTCATCAGCGTTGTTTTCTTTGAATTCAGTGTCGCCCATCCATCCTTTAACGATGCTACTCACATCAGGCATCAGCGCTTCGACAACATATGTCTTCTGCTTGTGTGTGTCTTTTTGTGACATTGTGGCAACTTCAATCTTCAACTTTGTAACATCATTTCAACATTTTGTCCAAGTTGACACAAGTATACAAGTAACGAAAATAAACAGCAGCGGGAGAATCCATGGACCCTGCTCTTATTGAGCAATATCACCAACAAATAAAAGAGCAACAAAATCAATTTAATGATTGCGTATGTGTATTTACAGGAGCATTGGAAGCAGTTTTATCGCTACAAACTCACAAGGACGTGTTTTTTTATGGATCTCATGATGGACCCGTTCGATCATTCAATCTAAAAAATGGTAGAAGAACTCAAATTCTACGAGGACATACATCATGGGTCAATGATATAGTGGTCAGCGAAGATGGAAGTCTGTTATATAGCTGCTCTAGGGATGGCGATGTTCGGTGTTGGGATCTAGACAACGATGGAGAGTGCATAAAAATATTCAGCTCTCCACAAGTTCCAGTTGTCGGAGACAGGAGAGCGCCTCAAATACCAATGAATTGTATGGCACTAAACAAAGAGGGTAATCTTCTAGCTAGTGGTGGAACTGATGGAAATGTACTTCTGTGGAACGCCAAGACTGAAAATATACATAAAATATATTCAGGGAACGCTGCATCTATATCAGCAGTTGCGTTCCGTGGAAATCATCTATATAGCTCTAGCTGGGATTCTTTTGCTAAGGCTGTGGATGTAGAAACTGACGTAGTGATTTCAATGTATAAGCCAAACAATGAGCCTGTAAAAAGCATGTCTTTATCATCTGAGGATAGAAATATTCTTGTTCTTGGTAGCGGAAATGGCAACATTTATATTTACGATACACGCGTATGTTTTAATTTGTGAAACTTTTTAACTTTAAATTTTTTAGACCACAGATTTAATTAGAACATTAAAAGGGCACTCTGAGTGTGTGCTGTGTACAAATATTTATAATGATTATGTTTTCTCTGGATCAGATGACACTTATTGTATACAATGGGATATGAGAGATAGCAAGGTAGTACATATATACAACGGTCACCAAGATGCTGTAAGGTGCATCTCGGTGACCGAACAAGGAGATGTATATACAGGATCATACGATCACAGCGTTCGCAGATGGGATATGAATGGAGTATTGAAGTTGTTGGAGGAAGAAAAAAAGTTGAGTGACCAAATTAAAATACTAGAGGAGCAGTCAAGAGGAGATTCAAAAAGAGGTTCAAGCTCTAGTAAGGCCACTTCTAAAAGGGCTAGTAGTGCAAGTGGTAGTCGGCCAGGTAGTGGTAAAAAAGTAACTGGCAAGAAATCGCCACCAAAAAAGTCCAAAAGTCCACCAAAGAAAACCAGGCCCGCAACTGCGAGTGCGAACAAGAGACCAAGTTCGACGACATTAAAAAATAGACCAAGTTCATCGTCTGCGACAAAAAGAACAAATAAAGCTTGAAATACAAATTTATTAACTAATGTCCACACCTAACATTCTAAATTGTCCTTCTAAATTCTGATGCATCCTCTTGAATGATGAGGTGGATACTTTGTCTTTGGTAGTCTTTCTTAGTGTTACAGGTTCCTCCGCACTACTATTCTTCTTGACCTTTATAGTTGGCCTGTCAACAATGTCGATTGTTGTAAAGTTCATAACGATATCATCGTCGTCATCTTCTTCATCATACTCCCCATAATCCATATCTACTTTTGGTTCCTCTTCGTCACTATAGTCATTCCTTCCATCTTCCTCTAATTTGAATGCTTGACTGATAGTGATTGCCGGTTCGTCGTCTATCAAATCACCAAACTCATCCATATCGTAGTCATCGCGAGAGTTTTCGTTTAATTGTACGCTTGTTATTGCAGGTCTGGGAACTGGAGAATCTTCTCTAAGCATTCTGTCCATGGTTGACTTACTATCATTATCAACAATCTTCTTCTTGCTATTCTTCTCGTCCAATTTAATTTCACTAATTTGAACTTCATCCTTGGGAGATTGATGGACTGGTGTGGAGTAGGACTTGACAGGAGGAGAGGACGGCTTATGATACAATGGGGAGGAGGCAACTTCAGGATCTTGTTGGGCGATGTTGATTGGACTTGACGTTACGGTCGTAACGTTGTTCTTTGGTAGTCTGATTGGTTCCAAAGGCGAGTCGTTTTGCACCCTTACCGGAGAAGATTGTTTATTCACCATTGTGGTTGCGGATCTGGTTATTATTGTTTTTGGTTTACGTAACGCATCTGGATTTCTGGAAATTGGAGAGCCAGTTGGAGATCCAGCCATGACCGACACATTACGTTGTAGTAAGGTCGCCTCTATCTTAGCGGGCGGCGTATTGGTAGTAGGAGTGCTGGTGGTGGGCGTGCCGGTAGTGGGGGTGTTGGTAGTAGGAGTACTGGTGGTGGATGTATTGGTAGTAGGTGTGAGAGTTCTGACAGAGAGTTGTCTGACCACGGTGGGCTGTCTAACCACGGAGGGTTGTCTAGAAGTGGACGCACCCTCCGGGTTACCTTCCATAAAACAAGGTTTACTGCGGAAGAAGTGAATGGTGCTCCACATGAAAGGAGAATGAGCGGAAGGTTGAGAGACTTCACTGTTGCTCCTATCCTTTCCGTGTATCATTCTGGACATGATCAAGTCATGAATAGCATGACTCTTATTTTGGATAATATTCGCTTCGCTCAAACTTTTACAAACACTTTGTAAAGCTTCAATCCACTCCTGTTGTTCGGAGATGGTATCGGCTAACATGATATATTGACGCTTATCGGTATGCAATATCATACCATATTCCTTTGCATTTTTATTTGTTTTTTCTTCAATTTTGGTTCCCTTCATATCGACGGTGTCGATCGGCTCTCTGTCCTTGTCACTATTGTAATAACTCAACTTTCCGTCCTTTAGAATGAAGTAACGTTTTTTAATGGATGCAAATTTTCCTCCCTGCTTCCTCAAGTTTCCTCTTTTTTCAATGTATTTGGCTTGACCGCCTTTGAGGAGATTACGTGGATCGTTTAAAACTTTTTTCAAGTTGCAATAATATACAGCTGCTCTGAGATGATAAACCCATGAGCACATATCTTCCTCAACATCGGTGTAAACGTAAAAGTGACGGCCTTTGGATACAATGGCGAAACAATTCTTTTTGTCAATTTGTAGTTCATCCACAAACATGATCATCGAGTCGGACTCAATGTCGCAATCACCCTTTGGGTAGGAGTCGGTAACGTTTGCATAATAGGCTAGTTTGGTGTCGCTCAATTTGCTCCAGCGTCGTTTCTATAATGTTAATTCACACCACGCATTAAATACTCACCCAGTTCTTATTCTTTGACCCCTGCTTTGTTAAGAAGCCATTTTTCATGACGAGGTTTTGGTCAAACTCTCTTTCAAGCTTGAATGTAGTGTTTTGAGCGGAGGGGACGAACTTCTTCTGAACATATTTTTCAACAATAAATCTTCTACGAAAGGAACTGATGGAATTAACAAACATGTGAATCAATAACGTACGGTGGATCGTGTGCTAGGGGCTTTTCGAATGGAAGTAGGTTACACTCCCAGTATGAATTTGCCTTTGTGTTTCCTTGTTCGTACATTGCCTATAATATATAAGTACGGTATTGAATGTAAACTATACATTGTACAACTTCTCATCCCACTCGTCAAGTTGAAGACTTCTTACTTTAGATACGTGAGTTCCTAGTGAACGATGTATTCCAGAACAATTAATACAAACAAAAACACCCAAGTTTGTGCTTGCCCATTCAGATTCTAACAAGTTTAAATAAAATTCAAATAAGAAGTTTACCATTTGATAAACAATCGGCACAACATTTATTTTCTGGCTTCTGTCTGAGCTTTTGAATCAACACTTGCCATTCTCCCTTGTTCGACATCTTTTTATTTTGCTTTAAAGTCAGTTTGATTGACGTTGACGGAAATCACTGATGGACACTTTTAAAAATAAGACAACAAAGGTCTACTTTTGTCAGAGCCCGTGAGGCAAGTCACATTGCGTACGCAGCCTCCTAAGAATGGAATCCATTGGACTGCGCCAACATATTGTCAACTCTTGATAATTACAATTTAATTAGCATCGCTTTTTGATGAGCGATGAGAACGATATGTCATCTACCGATGACGCAAACAAAAATGGACAAGTTTTTGACATTGCAGACCTTCAAGATTCTACAAAACTCAAATATTTTCACTCACTTGGATTCAGAGATTCACAAAAGGTCAGAATCATACAGCACATGGATAACGATGAGGAAGTGAGTCAACATGCACACATGTTCCTAACAATAATCTAGATTGTATATCTTGTAGGACATCACGTTGCTCTTTACAACTACGAAAAAAGAGCACATCGATTCGTATTAAAAAGTCCAAAAACCGCAGAAATATATGGATTCTCAGTGTCCCCGAACAGAAAATACATTGCAATAAGCGAGCGCATCATTTCGGAGCCAAAGCCGGAAGGTAGCGGCAAGAAGGAAAAAACCGGTTCGGAAAAGAAGGAAGTCGAAACCTCGCCACCGGATGTGATTCAAATATCCATTTATAATTTCAAAACCGCTGCACGAAGTCGAACGCTTAATTTCCCCAGCGCCATGACCAGTCAAATCTTGACCATGGACTTTTCAAAAGAGGGTAAATACTTATCCGCAGTCACATCCGAACCAGACAGCACCATCTACATGTGGAGATTAGAACAATCAAAAAAAATCGCCACAAAAAAAATCACATTTCCAATCGTTCAACTCTCCATGAATCCCTATTCCTACTGGCAACTGGCCACGACCGGTCCAGAATGCATTAAAATCTTCCGGTACACCGAAGGAGAATTAAAATACTTTGATCCCGTACAAGACAGCAACAAGTACACGTACATGTGTCACGCATGGTTTGCCGAAAACAAATTAGTCGTGGGAACTGGTCAAGGTCACATTCTAGTGGTAGACGGCCAGCAAGTGGTCAAGGAAATAACAAATGCTCATCCCGGTGGCTACGGCATTCTCTGCATAGAAGCAGTCCACAGAGGTTTCATATGTGCCGGAGACGGCGGTTACTTTAGCGTGTTCGAACGCACCTACGACTCCGAACACTTTAATCACTACCGTAAGTTTCGCACCCACGAGCGAACAAAAATATTGGATTTGTGCATATCGAAGAGAGAAGACCATGTGATTTGTTGTTATGAAAACAACCAACTATCTCACTTCTCGTTAGCCAACGTTGACATTTTGAAGGAGAACGAAAACAATTTTACATTGTTGCCGTTGGGTTTTCATGGCGATTTGGTAACCGGTATGGATATATGCATACAAAAATCGATCATTGCCACTTGTGGTAGCGATCGTACCATCAGGATATGGAATTACATGAAACGTAGCGTGGAGTTGTATAAGGAATTCGTTGACGATCAAATCTATAGTATATCTTTGCATCCTACTGGTAATCGAATGTTGGTTGGATTTCGATACAAGTTGATCTTGTTCGACATTTTGGTCGATTCGTTGCACGAGAGCTGTAGTTGGCAAATCAAGAGTTGTAAACTGGTCAAGTTTTCAAACTGTGGAGATCGATTCGCTGCAGTCAGCGTCACTTCCATTTTGATTTTATCTACTTATAACTTTCAAGTGTTGGTCACGTTGCGCGGACATAGTGGTATGGTGCGTTCGTTGTATTGGAGCGAAGACGATCGTAAGATGGTGAGCGCTGGTTACGAAGGCACTGTTTACGAATGGAAGTTAGATGAAGATAAGAAGCGAGTGCACGAGAATATAGTAAAGACTTGCGCATTTCGGTATCTGGTGCACGATGATTCTACGGGAATCACTGCAGCCATAGGTAACGATAAAAAGATATGGACGTTCAAAGAGAGCGCGCTGGAAGTGGAAATACCCACAAAAGAAGATTTGCAAGTATTGAGTTTGAGTCGATCGTCTAGCACTCTATTCGTGGGCACTGGCGACGGTAAGTTACTATTATACAGATGGCCGCCCAATGATTTTCATTACCGCGAGTATCACATACACACTGGTCCAGTGGTAGCGCTCATGTTATCCTACGAAGAACGATTCTTGTTCAGCGTGGGTGCAGATGGTAGTTTGTTCATGTTGGAGTTGGATAGTCTGGTCGACGGTCGTCGCATCATTCGAAAGAGCTTTGATTTTGAAGCATGCGAAGATGTTTATTACTCATTAAAGACTCAACAAGAGGAACGCGAAGTGTTGGTCAGAGAGTTGGAGCTCAAGCTGACTCAAATACAAAACGAATACGAAAGGAAATTACAAATACGTAACGAACAACACGAATCGGAAATGAGAAGAGTCAAAGATCAACTCACAGAAGAGATCAAGTTGACAAAGGATAAAATACATTTGAACAAACAAACGGCCAGCGAACAAGAAGCTCATTGGAAAGAAAGAGAGGCACAAATGGAAGCTCAGCACTTTAAAGCAGCAGAGGCCATTCAATTCGCATTCGATAAATCTCTTCAGGAGCTTCAACACAAGTATCAAAAAATGTTGGACGAGAAGGATAACGCGCTCAGCGACTATACCGATCTGCTGGTCAAATTGCACAAGGACCACAACATACAACAAGAGATGAGCAAGTACGAAAAGGAACAAGTCAAAATTGATTTGGCTCATCAATTGACTTCGCTAAAGAATGATTTATTGGACATGAAGAAGCAATACGACACCAACACCAAAATGAGAGAAGAGGATTTCGTGAAGGAATCGGAAATTATAGCGAGCAAGCTCAACGAAAGAATCGACAAACAAAAAAACATCATCGATGCCGAGAGAGGCATGGCTGCATTACAGACAGCCAAAGTAGAGGACAAGGAGAAACAAATAAGAGATCGAAAGAGAGAAGTGATCAAATTACAAGATGACATCAAGTCGCTTCAAAAACAAAGAGATGAAGATAGAACGGTGATCGATTCGCTTAATAAAGAATTGGCAGCTAGACAAGACACGATAGCCATAAGCGAGAAGAAGTTAAGCGAATACGATAAGCAAGCAACGGAGCTAGAGAGCATTCGTTACGTTCTGACTTACAAGTACAAACAATTGAGCGAGGTGGTCACTCCCAAAGACGAACTCATCAAGGAAATGAGAGAGAATTTGAAGGGAACGGATTTGGAGTTACAAAGAGTCAGAGTGGAGACCGAGAACTTACATTCCCACATTGTGGCAAAGAACGAAAAAATTGATTTGTTACAAAAACACGTCAATAAGAACAAACAAATTGCAGACGACAAACATCGTCTCATCAATTCTCTATTGAGAGAGATTGGAGAGTTGGCTGGCACCGGCGATCCAAAGTTGACCAATATGCAATTGAAGCGATTGGTTACAAAATATAGTGCATTCCTGTACAAGAGCATAGAGGCGGAGAAGACGGATAAAGATAAGGACACTCTACAAGAATTCGAGAGACAAAGAGATTTCATGGAACAAAGTATGAGCGGAATGAAAAAGACAATGAGTCACAAGGAAATACATTTGAAGGCTGATTTGGGAAGAAAGAACAACGAGAATTCGGTTCTCGTAGAGGAGGTGAATCAATTGAGAAAGGAACAAAAAAAACACAAACAGAGAATTTTATCTCTGGAGGGTCAACTCAAGAATGCATTGTATGGCGGTCAAACAGAACTTGCTGCCATTGTATCGCCTAATAGCGAAGATGAACTGGAGAGTAACATCAAGACACCAAGTAAATTAACAAAGAAGAGATTTAGCTCGGCATCTATATCAAGACCAATATCAAGTGGATCCGTAGCGACGTTAGGTAGAATTCGGACGCCAGACTCTTATTTCTCTCATTCAAGTGCCTCTTCAAGTAGGGGCACCAATAGAGGCAAATTAGTTATTGGTTCTACGACTGCAACGATTGAGCCGAGACCTGATAATGGCTTCATTGTTAATAAGGATAGAGACATACCGAGTAGTTTGGATAGGACCAAGGTTGCGGAGTTTGTTGCTACTTTGGATAAGAATACAAAGAAGTTTGAAGAACAGCAGGAGCAGATTGGTAAATTGAAGGATTATGTACAGCATCTATTAAAGAGCACAACAAACGTAGATCCTCTTGAGAGTGATGCTTTGAGTGGCCAGACTACTAACAGATCTTTTAAAAAGTGGTTAAAATATTTGGCAGCAACAGCCTCACATCGAGGGTTGAACATGTAATAATAAAAGTATTCTTAAATAATAATACCATTCTTTGCTATTTGGATAGTTATTCTAAAATTATTAAGGAGTACTTATATGAACATTCCATTAGAACAATACTAATAATAGCTTTTACTTGCTTTTGTATTAAAATCAGTTGGATCAACTTTAATCAAAAAATCTAAAACAACCATGATTGCAGGAGGACTAACACCTGTCAGCCCAAACAGCGCAGAGGTAAGGGAAGTGGCATTATTTGCTGTAGATATGCTTAATATGAAAAGCAACGCAATATACCCACACACCCTCGTTCACGTCAAAGATTCCAGCACACAAGTTGTTCAAGGAGTAAATTATTACCTAACTCTTATTATTGGAGGCTCTCCAAACGGTAATAAAGAGAATAAGGTTGTTGTATGGAAGAAGCTAAACGGAGAAATGGAACTAATGAGCCACAGATAAATTTATGTACATTATGATAAATTAGTGTTTAATATCGTTATGAATAAGGTGATTATACTTTTCCCCACACTAGGGTATATTTTGTCAAAGGTTTATTTTAAAGGATTTTTATTTCTGAAGTTATGATGTGCTGGTTTAGTTTGACTGCGACTAAAATAAAAGTTACACATGCACAGCTGGTCGAAAGGATTAAATCGAGCACAATGGATTGAGACGCTCAATTACAATAAATGTGTTTATTCTAGTTTAATCTCTTGAGAAGTTGATTTTGTTTCTTCTGCAAATTGAACTTTCTTGTTCTTTTTTGCTTCCTCGTCCAATCTGATCTTTTCTTCCAACTTTTTCTTCTCCTCCTCTTGCTTTATCCTTTGTTCCTCTTCCTTTGCTTTTCTTTGTTTAAATCCTTCGTGAGCTTGTTGAATGAACTTTTCAGTAAACTTGAACCACACTTGAGTGGAGAAAAAGTCCAATGAAGATTTCGTGAAATGTAAAGTGTTGACGTTGACTACTTCAATGTTTTCCTCTACGTGATTATTTATCCACGAATTTGCTTGATTTTGTGATTTCGAACAACATCCTCTTACATCGCCCAATTTAGCGTCGAGTAAGGTCACCACATCAAAATCTTTGTGATAAAGGGACTTTGGCGTCAACTTTTGCTCCACTACAATGTTTTGTAATTCAACAACATCTGTGGTTGGTCCTGGCTTGACGATTGAGAAATCAAGCTTAGCAACTGTCTCTCTGTGGTTTCCGAAAAGAGATAAAGTGAAGGAGTGATATAGATCTGGTTCTTTGACGTCATTCAAGCTAAAGTATCCAACTCCAATTTCTTCAAAAATGGAGTTTATACCAACGTAAGAAAGGACCGTGTTTAAGTAGTTTTGTTGTGGGGCTTCTGCAGGCCTAATTGTCTGTACAAGTGGTTTCTGGCCAACCTGCCTTACTTGATCCTCACCGTGTAAACTCGCGGTAACAGTAAAGCCTGCCATGTGCTCAATTTTTGGGAGAGGAATCTTAAAGTCATTAAAGGCGCATGATCCTTGTCTGATAGCAAATTGAAAAGTAATGGGCTTTTCCAGATTGATATTGTTTAGGTTTGCATCTTTAGGTTGCAAGTCAAGCTTAACCTGGTATTGTTGAGGCGGAGTATTGGGATCTAGTCTTGGAGTTATAATGCCATATATACCCTTGGCGCTTATGAGTATTGTATTGGAAGTTAGCGAAGCATTCGACGTGGTCTGTCCCATTTTTGATCAACTAAAAATCAAAACCGTTCTTACAACACGGCATTGAGATTAATTACGCAATCAACACCGATTAGATACCGCAGATAATACACTAATTAATATCCAAACTATTACGACTATAAAACTCTTCGAAAAATGCAACTGATTACACAAAGAGAGGACAAGTCAATGACGAAGAAGTACCGACAGCGAAGTCCAACCGCATACATTACAGAAGAAACTATGAAATCAAACAACCATTAATAAATCAAAACCTTCAACTACTCGTTGAATGTAAAGAAGATTGACTTTCGTATGTTATTTCATTCAAATAACTTTTTGTACAAAATAAAACAGGACAAGGTTGCATTCCTGACAACAACTTTCTCAAAACTCTCAAGGTCATTTGTCAGTATCACCCAACCTTGATGCTTGGGAATTGTCCCATCTATCTAACAAATAAATAAACACCTTTTTCTGGTTAATTTAGTTTTCTTTTACTTTTTCATACAATTTAGTTTCAATGAGATTATTGCATCGTTTTGTAAGCAAAGAAGAATACCGACATGCCTTCTTACATTCAAGTATTGGGTACTTGTACATCGGATTCGGATCCTTCTTTTCTATTGTTTACAGATCATCAGAGGTAAGTAAAAGTTGTGTTAAAAGTGTTCACACGCAGATTTTTATTTAATGCAGGGGAAGGTACTACAAGATTCTGCACAGAGCACAAAGTCAGATTGTCGAAAATAGATGATGTATTTTTTACAGAATTACAGCCAGAAAGTGTTGGTGGACTTTCAGGTCTTCTGCTAACAATGGCAGATGGCGGCCATAAAAGTGTAGGTTTACACGGTCCACAAAACTTTTTCCAATATTTGTGCACACTCAAAACTTTTGTCAAGAGGTATTTCATACTTGATGGTCGATGGCTCATGAAAACAGATCCAACTTTACCATTTTTCTCAACGAAGTAACAAAAACAAGTGGAGATGAATTTTCTGTCATTTACGAAACCAATGCTTTAAAAGTTAGAGCCCTCCTTTTAACAGCCGAACAGAAACAACCAATGCAATGCGACTCGGTGAACGATTTTGAGGCATCCGAAACAACGTACGAACCACCACAGAAGAAACCCAAGTTAGACTTCTCTGAACAATTACATTTTGATAGGATGAAAGTCACAAAAGTACGACCATCAACATACTTATCTAACCAATGTAAAGACAGAGTATTCATACAAGGGCAAACTCAACATTAGAGTGGATCAACCCAAAACGGACATGAGCATTAAGCCAGAAAGGTCTGCAGTATGTTACATTTGCAAGTTACCTGACATACCTGGTAAATTTGATGCAAAAAAGGCATTGGCACTTGGTCTCAAAAAGGGACCTAGCTATGGAAAGCTTACAAAGGGTGAAAGCGTCACAACTGAGGAAGGCGTCACCATCACACCAGACCAAGTGATTAGCCCATCAACATCTGGACCTGTACGAAAAAATTAATTGTACTCACTAACTTTGAAAGATTTTTGTCATCATCAACTGTCCATTAGACGAGATGGTCGAACAATTGGTGCATGATCCTAGATGGAGTACATTTTTTGACACAGTTTGTTGCATGATACACATTACTCCGCAAAACATTTTTAATCAAGCCCTATACAAGGAATTCGTTCGAAAGTTTTCAAAAACAAATGTAAGCGAAACGTAACGTAATGATTGACACATCAACAGCACATTGTTTTAAACAAGGAATCATGTACACAGCACAACACAGTCTATCTATCCTCACGAACAATACAAAAGAAACTTAACCTTTTATCAAATGACATGTTTCCACTCACTGCCAGTCAGCAACACATTGATCCACAACACGGTTTCACATGTGCAGAAAACTTACAAAAGTTCATTCTTACGCCAATAAACCAACAAGGTATGTGCTTTTGATCTTTCATAATTAACACTTTTAGGAATTAATCATGAAGAGGCGAAACAGTTTTTAGAAGACGAACCAATCGAACACACAACAATTACTACAATTCCTTGCGTACCTCAACCTAACAACAAATGGGAACAGATGGTCCAATCCATGAGCGATACTGATTTTGAAGTTACATTTTTGGGTACGGGTGCTGCATTACCTTCAAAGTATAGAAATGTTTCTGGTATCCTAATAAACCTTTTTGAACGTGGTGGAATCATATTAGATTGTGGGGAAGGTACGTTAGGTCAACTACACAGAGTATATGGCGCTGAAACCGAAAATATCTTGAAAAACATTAAAGTGCTCTGGATATCTCATTTACATGCTGATCATCATTTGGGTGTTTGTAAATTATTGTATCGAAGAAGCTTGTTGACAAGCAATAAAGTTGTTTTGATTGCACCCAAAGCACTTGAGACTTTCTTAATAGAGAGTAGTGCTTGTATGGGTATTGATTTTAATTTTGTCAACTTTGTTACAATCAACCAACTCATCAACCAACAGAATGACAACGAGTTCGTCCACATTCGTAACATTCGCGAACACTTAAATGTTGATTTCAAAGTGGTGCCCGTAGATCACAGTTGCAAAGATAGTTTTGCTGCCATTCTCCGCATCAACGACAAGTTTCCAATAATATATAGTGGAGACACAAGACCATGCCTGAATTTGATGAAGATCAAGGAATGTGGGATATTAATTCACGAAGCCACCTTTGAGGATGAACTTGGTGAGGAGGCCATTAAGAAGAAGCACTCTACGTTCGGCGAAGCCATCCATGTTGGAGGCGAGATGGACGCTTGGCGTATCCTCTTGACGCACTTCTCTCAGAGGTATCCAAAAATACCAGTGCTAGAAGGCGAGTTTGGGATAAGAAGCATGATTATTTTTGATTTGATGAAGATTAATGCAAAGCAGATGAGAGACTTACCCTCTTATTTGGAACCTCTACGCCTGCTGTTTGCAGAAGAGCTTGAAAAGTTACAAAAGGAGAGAGGGAAAGAGGATGATGTCTAACAAATAAATACATGATTAGAAAAGAGGAGTTATTCGAAAATAATGTTATTTCGCGTGTTTTTTCTGACATGAGTGTTGAGTGTTACGTTACCAATTTATTTCGCCTTCTTCATTTGGAAACCATATGTCTGGGAAAGCTGAGATGAGAAGAGGTGTTATTAAAAAGACTAAAATGAAGAAAACCAAAAATAAGTATTTTTTGCGTACATTGTTCGTCATTATGAAAATTGAGGCCAAAACGGTTTTTCGTACGGGCTGAACTAACGATGGAACAGTGGTCCCGACAACAACTCTAGGCGAGGCTCCATGAACGGAGCTGCCATTGAATCAGACGTGCTAGTTGTAGGAGTCATTGATGACAACTTTTAAGACATGATCTTCTACAAAATAGGTTCTCATTGGTCCTTTTCCTTTAATCTCAATTGTTCCCCTATCTTCGAAACTAAAAACTTCTGGATAATGTGCGTTCATGACATCATGGACAGCACTCGAAACATGCACTCGTCCAGGAAGGCCGCTAGATTCCATTCGAGATGAGATGTTTACCTAAATTAATGTTATTGCTTGATTGTTGTGTTGTTAGCACTTACGTTGTCTCCCCAAATGTCAAACACTGGTTTTTTTCTTCCAATCAATCCTGCAATTACAGAACCTACGTGAATGCCTATCCGGAATTGTAAAGGCTTCTCCTCCGTGAGCGCAATTAGCGAAGCCATAACAAGAACATTTTGAGCAAAATCAATCATTTTTTTGCAATTAAAAGCAGCAGTTAACGTATTCTCTACAGCTTTGTCCTCTGCAAACAATCCACCAGCAACAAAATAACAATCTCCCTTCAAGTGTCAACAGTGATCATGTGTGTACATACGATTGTTTTAATTTTTTCTAAACACATCTCATCAAGCATCTTGTCGACGCGCATGAAAATGTCATCTAACTTTTTAACCAAATATGTGGGCTCTACTTGCGAAGCAAATGAAGTGAATCCAACAATATCCATAAACAACCTAAAACGTAATTAATGTTAACATGTAAATAAACAATACAGTGAAATGTTCGATTCTACATCAGCGATTAACTCCTCTCCTTTTTGTAATCGGTCGACGATGCTTGTGGGTAAGATTTTCCCTAAAAGCTTTGCTTTGTCTTTCAATAACTTGTTTACATTTTCTAACATATTGAGCCCTCTTCAACATGAAAATAGCAATAAAACAAACAATAACGGTGATAAACAAAACTAACAGAAACAGCAACATATTTATATGGCTGAGAGTAGGATATCATAAAATAAGGAATTCGGGACAAGATATAATTTCATGGTCTGGTCCCCAAAAGTCACAAAGCTAAACGCAAACATGGAAGCAGATCTCAAAATACTGTTGTAGCGATCCTCAGTAGTGACTGCATCAGTAGGGTACAGAAGAACTTCGGAGTTATTTACAAAATTATATACGAACGTATCACAAAGCAGTGATACTCTAGTGGTGGACGAAACAATGTCACCTATTCTAAAAATACCAGCTGCAATGCCTATCCACTGTCCGTAAAGTGCGGATGTCTGGTCTAAAAGCTTGACTGGTTGGTGCATAATCATGCTCCATTGATTACTCACTTCCTGTACCAATTTAATTCTATTGGTGACTGTAGCGTTTCCAGTGGCGAAGCTAATAGAATATTTATTTGAATTATTTTTGATTAATACTTACGCTTTAAGGGCGTTTGCTTGGTTGGTTGGAGATGACAACAGATTGAAACCTATCGCATTTAAGTTGCTGACAAGCGGTACAACATAAGTTATTGGCAAGTACCAACTATCAATGGGTGCTGGTTGTTTTGCACCGTTAATGTTGACGTAAATTTGTAAAGATGTACTGTTCTCCAAGTATCCAGAATATTCATTCCTCAAGCTGCTCTCGAACAAACCTCTGTTTGTATTGTTCACGATTGCATGAAATTGAAGTGCTTGAATTCCATCTGTCAACGACCTTCCGACTGCAGTAAACGTGAGAAAGTCAGAATATGTTAGGGCTGTCCCTCTCACGGACATGAATGCATTTATACTTGTGACCTCTCTAACAGTTTTATCTATAGTTTTCTGCAAAACAGATGCCTCATCTAGTGCAACTGCATGAAGGGCTGTTTGAATATTTTGAGTCTCCATTTTTTCAAACGCAAAATACAATCCCACCGACAAACCTGCCCCAACTGCTAACAGCAAAATGACTATAGCGAAAATTGTACCAATTCCGTTCAATTAATCGCTTACATGCTTTCTTTGATTTCTTTTTTCGGCGATTCTTCTGTTCCATCTAGCGCAGCTAAATACTACGATTTTAAACAACGTGTTGTAAGATACAAAATTTTGGGCTCAATTTGAAAAAGCCTATTTACAATAATGTCTCCGCCTAACAGTAATACTGTTTTTATGGTATCGGGCCAACACCAACAAAAAGGAATAGCTGCGAAATCAATAAGAAAACAATAAGACTATTTATTGTGAAATTCCAAACCATGATTCCATTTGTGATTTTCTTTGTTACTCTACAATAGACACAAATTATCTCCAACCTTAGTTTCAAAAGAATCTGGTCCACAAGCGTCAGCAGCGCAGCAAGAAAAGAAGCACTTTAAATGAATTAACAGAATCCAATTGCGTTCCGTGGCGTGACTTGCGCTTGTCATGATGAGCGGATCCCTCGTCCAAGGTCGAATATTTTCGGTTGCAACAGAAATTTACGAGCTATTTCAAGAGTTGTTCGGCAAAAGGTTACCAAAATAAAATCCATTAAATTAAATTAAGATTTCACAAAAACGAATTACCTAGCATTTACCAAGTCAGAATCAATCATTCAGCAACAAAACGTTCAGTTCTTTTCTCTGATCTACGATACGTAATGGTCAGTATGCATCACAAAGAAGTCTGTTTGAATTTTGTAAAGACAGATAAACCAAGACATGCATAAATTTGATGAAGTTTGTCATTTCTCAATGTTTGAAGAAAGATGCCAAAACATAAGAGAGATACTATTGAGAGCGAATCTGATGACAACAAACATCCAAAGAAGATGAGAAAAACCAAAAAGACCAATAAGAGACAACCAGTTTCGGAGGAATCAAAAAAAGCAAAGAAACAACGTGACGAAGCAATAGAAGCTGCCAAAAAAGAAAATTCAAAAAATGGAGTAAGAGGGAGGGTCAGGTGCAACAAACTTCCCCACCGCTTCGACAAAACTTTAAAAGATAAGAGTTGGCCAGTAGTCAAAGGATTCAAGAACATAAATGTATGTAGTGGAGCCCCAGGAGCGTACAAAAATTTGAGCCCAATGAAACTTGGTCCAATTGAATATAATTTAAAAGACGATGGCAATGGGGAAGAAGGAACAATTCTAATAAAAAATTTAGAAAACTGTTGGCAGTTCAGTAAAGTATGGAACGGGGAGGAAGATAAAAGGACTAAATTACCTGTCGAAGAGTTTTGGGCCAGAAGGAAGACAGGTTGGGAGGACGAGAAGGCACATCGTTGGGTAAAGAAGGGAAATGATGAAAATGGAAATAAAAATATTCCGCTCTATTCATATTGGAAGGGCCAAAAGCTTTCTTATCTACAAGCAAGAGGAGCGATCTATTGTCCACTGTACGCAGCATTAGTCCAAGAGACAGATGCTTACAAAAAATTGAAGAAATTGGTTGATGAAGGTACAAATGTACAAATACTTGGTTTTGATGGATATGACTATGATGGTGAGGGAATGTCACTTGCAGATTGTTACAAAAGTACAAGAAGACCTTTTGGGCATGAGCATGTGTTATGTGCATTGTTAAGTGGAGAGCATGTTTGGTGCAATAAATAATTGTTTAAAAATGCTGAGTAGCATTTATTTCACTTTTCGTAAGCTGCAGAAGTTCAACGTCTGAGCTACGTGAGATCGGCGTTAGATTGATGGTTCTATTTAAGAACTTTCCGTTGCTCTACGATAATTCTGGTACGGAGATTTTCAAGATTAACAATTGAGCTATGAAATCAAGCTAATTACGGTATTTTTGAATTAAAACGGACTGGTACCGCTTGATGTTTTTTGTTTACGATTGACTATTAGCCGAACAGAGATTCAGTAACGCAAAATGTCTAACTCTTACCAAATACCAAGGTCTCCAAGCGTGGGAAGTATACAAAGCATAGACTACGTTAGAGAGGATGTAGAATCCGTCGACGATTCTACTCTCGTTTCAGTACAAAAGGATGGGAAGGGTGGTATATTGTGGTGCTTATCAAACGCATGGAGCTTGCAAGTGCTCATCATAATACTATTTACAGCTGGTATCGCTGTCACTGGTGTGGTGGTTCTGTTAGTTGTAAGTTGACGATTTTGAACACATACCTTTTAATAATCGAGGGATTTTTCTCAGCTGAACGTGGAATTACATCAGTGTCTAACAAAGCTCAAGGATATTTGAAACTCCAAATGGTGGAGTACGTACAGAATCTTTTGTCCGAGCCTCCACGTCTGGCGACTAGTGCTTTGACATCTATCTACTCATTCGACCCTAGTTTAGATTTATCTGACTTGAAAACATATCAAACTGATATATCAAGGTTAATGTATCCTACCCTGTTCACTTCAAGATTCAGTACTGCAATATTAGTTCCTACAATAAGAGACCAGATTATTGGATTGCAAAAGACTCCAGTAGTAGTTGGTGGAAAATCTACATTTCGCATGGATCTTGGCGTTAAAAATAGTACAAACAAAGCACTAGAATTTCGTGCGTTAAATAGTAGTGGTCTTTTAACCGGCCCGATTGCTATCTCTGTACCCAATTATAATATCTTTTCAAGACCTTTCTGGATTCAAGGTACTACAACTCTATCATTATCGTGGACGCCAATCACTATCACAATTAATCCTGTCCTCTCCCTTGCAGCCTTTTTGACCGGAAGCTTTTACAATCAGTCCAATCCTAGTCAAACTTTGGGTGTTGTGAGTGTCTTGATTGAGTTGAGCAGTTTATCCACATTCTTGGCGAAGGCAGCGGCGGTAACAGATGGGGTGGAAATTTACATTATGGAGAGAAGTGGTTTGATCGTGGCAACCTCATCTGGCAACTTTAGTGCGAGCATAGCAGGTCAGCCCGCTCGTGTTGCTGCGAGAACACATAGTAGCAGCGTGGTTGCAGATTCTTCAAATTTCCTGTACAACTTTTACGGTAATTTTTCCTACGCTAAAGACGGAGATGCTTTTTTATTCAAAGATTCTTTGGGAGTCAGAAGATCACTACAAATTTCAATACTGCTCGATCAATATGGAATCGATTGGGTTCTTGTTGGTGTGTTGAACTACGACATTGTTATGTCGACGGTTAGCAGTGCTTCCATCATCAACATTGTAGTGAGCGTTTGTGCTGTCATTGCCGCCATGACAACATCTGTTGTTATCGGCTGCTGTATATCATTGCCCTTAAAAAATTTTGCATCACAAATGGGTAGAATAGCAGATATGAAACTAGACAAACAAGACAAGGTTACTTTACAATTAAAAGAATTCAAAATGATATCAACCAGCATGGAGCAGATGAGAAGTGGATTGTCAAATTTCGAAAAATTTGTACCCGCCGATGTAGTAAGGAGCATGTTGAAGAAAAACTCTCAAATCCAACCTGGAGTGATCTGCAGGAACTTGACGGTGTTGTTCATGGACATCAAAGGTAATTGCAACAACTTTTTAATGTCTCACTCAAGAAATAGACTTCACAACCATCACCGAGAACATTGAGCCCAACAAACTAATCTCTCTCATGAGCAAGTTCTTTGCTGAAATGACAGCAGCCATCACCAGGAACAATGGTACTGTTGATAAGTTTATTGGCGATTGCATCATGGCCATGTGGAATGCACCTGATCATGTAGAGAATCATGAATTGTGTTGCATACAAGCCTGCTTTGACATGTTCGAAAGATTAGAATCACTCAACCGCAAGTGGGAGAGCAAGCAATATCCAAAAATTAGAGTTCGCATCGGTGTCAACACAAACGACAATCTTGTTGGTAACATTGGAAGTCCAGAAAGATTAAGTAAGTCGCAACTCGTGTCATCCTCTAACACTACAGATTACACTGCACTTGGCGATGGAGTCAATGTAGCCGCTAGATTAGAGGCACTAAACAAGAGATATAATACTCCCTTACTAATAGGCGAAAACACTTACCATGCTGTAAAGGAAAAATACGTTTGTGTGTTTGTGGATAGGATCTCGGTTAAAGGAAAAAATAAACCTATCGACGTGTATACTGTCGTTTGTCTAGAGTCTGAATCAACACCGGATGTGTTTCACACCCGTGATAAACACGAACAAATAAGAATACACTTGAAGGAAAATAACATTGATAAGGTCGTGAAATTATGTCAAGATCTTACAACAAAAGATTCGTCTAATATTATAGCAAAGCTGCTGTTGGAACGTTTACAGGAGAAACCTACAGGCCATCTTGTATTACACGAAGCATGATTTGGAGTGATGGAAGTTTTATGTATATTATGGACCTCTACTATGAAGCAGGCGTTGGAGATTATATGTATTGTCTGTGGCACTCAAATTATCCGTGTTGTGACATTTAAATAAACATCAAAGATTATCACACCACTCATAGCCATGTTCCATGAAATATTCATCTCTTATTCACATGTGTGATCAAAGAAATAACACAATCGACAGTCAAAGAATCGATCAGTTTATTCGTATGAATTTTTCCAATTCGCTTCTTACCATCCTGCACTTGACCCTCATTAGAGTAACTGATGGTTTCATAGCCATTTGATGTGCTTTTATCAATCTGATTCTAGATTCGTTACAATAATCATCAATTTTGCGCTCAACCCATTCAGTCACGTATAATGGATGCCATTGGAGTTACGTCTTTTTGGGGATTCTCGCCCACGTATGATCTTTGGCCAAGCAAAGAATCAGACGAAGATGTGAGCATAATGATAATCAATGCAGGTGATATAAGGCACATTCTATCAACCATTTCAACTAAAAAGATTCAGTCTACAATTACAGTAAGAGTCAATAACATTTTTGTCACCATTTTAGTTTTATATTGTAGAATCTAAACCTGAAACTATTGCTAGACAAATTCTTCAGCTCCATCTTTGGGCTAGAGCCTCACAAATCAACAGTGAGGAATCAGCGAAGACCTTTCTAGAATTGTATTCAAATATTCTCATCACAGAAAACACCGCTTCACAACTATCTAACATTTCTAAAGTACTGTCGTCTGAAGTACTAGGAGACATAGATCCAACTCTCATCGATTACTCTCTACTAAAAAATAAAGAAAGAGATTTGATAGAAGAAGTTTTTTCTAGTTGGAGGTCCAAACATTCTATAGATATTGCAAAAGAATGGGAAGAGAGGAACAGACAAAAACTAAAGGATAGATATGATGTAAGGAAGAACTTATTTGACTGGGACTATCAAATGAGCTTGAAGAAAAGTTCAAAAACATCTGATATCATAAATAGCTTGGAATACGAAAATTGGCGGGAATGTGGTATAGCTTATCAATTTTGGGATCAACCAAGAGAGACAACCAATAACACACTTTTATCAAATGCTGTGGGAAGGATCAATAATAGAACTGTTCAAAAGAGAGGATATTTTGGGGACATGATCATTTCTCCTTACCTCACTTTCGGTATTGAAACAGATGAATTGTCGCTATATCAAAAGAAGAGTGATTTATATGTAAATTTGTCGAGAGACGTTGCAAAGCACAACATCAACAAATTAATACTCGGGAATGAACTATATCAAAACAAGTTTAAAATCAAACCTCTAATAGTGCCCGATGTAAATTCTTTTAAACAGTTGTGTTTAAAAAGTGCACTGGCTTGTAAAATCTCCAAAATCTTTGTTGGCAGCATGAGCGCTCATCTTATTTGTGAAGAAATGAAAAACATTGTTACAAAAGATTCTGAATTAAATGTTGAATCAGCGACGTTTATGATTCCTCTTAGCGACGAACAAAAGGACATGTACAAGTCCAAAATCAAAGAGCTTGTCAAAAGTGTTGGTGGATGGTCGGATATGATTGAAGAGCATCACATTTTATACTTTGAAAAAAGTAATCAACAATGATCAAGTACAAAAACCTCCGCTGTGGAAGTTTGGTAATAAATTGATAATTTGTGGTAAAGGGATTGTTATTTATTCCAGACTCTTATCTAAATCTAAATGGGATTTTAATTTAGTCTCAAAGAATTACACATCTGTACGTTGTCAGTTGAAGGGAGCTGATGATGCCTTATGTTCAGTCAAAAACCAAACTTTTCCTGTCACAAGTTTTTGACATTTAGTTGGGTCAACCTACGTTGTCTGAAAAGCTATGGTCAACAAGACTTGATTCTGAGTAAACAAACAAGTAAAAAATGAAGATCAAATGTATTCTTTAATGATTGCAATCATCAATTTCCAGCTCGTCACGTAACCTCTTCGCTACAGATTCAATCTTGTAGTCTTCGGGTATGAAAGGTCTCACTTTATGTCTATTCTTTAACGCCCGTTCGATTGCCTCCAACACTTGGTTATGATCATCTATTTTAATCTGATAAACGTAAGGCTCTCCTCCAAGAGTTTCATTCGCATAATGGTGTTGTGAGGTGAGTTGCATTTCTGGGTTCATGTGCAATATTTGAGGAGGATCTTTTATTGGGTCCAAATAAATGCAACCAGCACCAACGGCTTCAAAAACAGTTGGTCCTATCACAGGATCTCCAAGTCCCATGATGAGAGTTGACTCTGCTAAAAGTTTGCTCCAACCATGTTTGTCTACAATTCCATAACTCTTAATAAAATCGGGTTCTGATTTACCCTCCGCATCTCTTATGGTCGTCACAATATCGGCATTAAACCTATCTTTTATCTTTTTAAATAAATCAAATACATTAGGAACATTTGTAAAGTAGCGCCATTCCTTTCCCCACACCAGCAATTGAATTTTCTCAGGATAAGACTCTTGGCCCAACTTCCATTTGGGTATGAGTGAAGTTGGCACTTGGTTTGTGATGTAACCCAAGAAAAAATTATATGAATTATTGTATGGGGTGAAGACGTGCTTTAAAGGCGATTGGGCAACACGGTCATTTCCTGCATTCGATACACCCCAAAAATCAATAAACCTGAAACTACACTAAAATTGAGTCAAAGAATAAAATATATAATATTTACCTTTTCTTTATCAACAAGCGCCCTCACTTGTTCCGTCGCATAAGCCAATTCAGTATAAACACGCCAGAATGGATAATGCTCTTTAAAGGCAGCTTCTACTTCTTCGGCATTGCTTGCCACGACCACATTCAATCCTTTGATTGTTTTTAATGCAGCTATCAATGACTGAAAAAGATAAAATCTAGTAAGTTAATTTTCAAGTTAAGTCACACAATGGAATTTACTCTCCAAGCGGTCCTCCAATTTTCATGTTTAATCGATGGTGAGAAGCTATTCCATTATGCACGAGAACATTTCTGCTGTTCTTCGTTAGCATTAAACCTTTAGGCCCTTCATCAAGATGTGGATTATTTAAATTTTTCCGCAAAACAATGAAGGAAACGAATATATTTACTGCAGCAAATCCTGCCAGCAGCACAGCAATCTTTCTCGCCGTAGATTTGTTCCACATCCACGTGATGTTTGGCTAACGGATATGAAAGAAAATTGAAATTCAGCATTGTAAGACTGTTTTGTAAGAAAGGAATGTCGAGTTGTCGGTGATAATAGATCTAGAAATTCACTCTTGATAAACTTATTAAACACAGTAGAATACTGCTGTTAATTGTTGAGTAACATTATTTGGTAATTAATTAATAAAAACAATTTTCGATCTGTTAAATTGTTCAAGGTCTGTACAAGCGTAAGATCATGTCGCAAGCTATAGATTATTAAATAAATGACCATTGTTTGAGTTGACAATCACTCTTCTGGCATCCTTATATGTTTCCCCAACGTATGTTGTGTTTACATTGTAATTTTTATAAACAAAGAACGTGCAAAGATACATGAAGGCAGCAATACATTAACGAAACAGATTGAAGCATCGCTGCTTTGAAATGAGTGACTAGACCATTTTTGTCAAAGATTGAACCAAGTGCTTCAAAGTTGAATTTGATTACTTGCGATGCATAAGAGGGCGAATAATCTATCCATTAATGACAGAAACAATACTTTATTGAAACTACAAGTTTCATTTTTTCAAATGTTGGATCGTACATCAAAAGAGACTAAACCACATTTTAATGTTTTTTTTGGCGAATCTCATCTAAAAGATGCATCCCAACGATATGCGCTGTAAAATTTTATAACCAAGGGGTGCAGACACTAGTCTTAATCGTCGACTTTTTGTTGGAATTTCCACCAAATGATGGAGGTCAACCAACGAAGTTGACTTCCACAACAATATATAAATAATGACATTCAAATTCGAACAAAATATGAACACGTCAAACAGATGAGCATCTACGACCTTACGCAGAATGATTTCGACTTTGAAGTGGTTCCAACACAGAAGAGAGAGAATATGTTCTTCGCGGCACATGACATTAACCAGTACATTGATTTAGACGAAGAGGACGACACGTCGCAAACAAACAATGAGAACGTCCAGATTAAACAAGAATCACAATCCCCCTCCACCAAAGCAGAAAAAGATGAGGCCGAAAAAAATGAAGCCGAAAAAGCTGAAGAAGAAAACTTGATAATGGATATCGAATACGATTTCGACGCCTATGACATTGGTTCAGAGATGGATATGCCAATAACAGATAGCGCACAACAAAATGACGTGAGCGAACAAGTCATCAATAAAAACATGGAATCCAAACTTGACGAAATCATCCCTCAGGACAAGAAGGACACAGAAGAGAATATCTCAGCAAACGAAATTGAACAACAAGACGTTTTGCAGGACCAAACGGAAGGAGATGCCCAGAAACATGCAACGGCCGAAGAGAGCGAAGCTGATAACTTCCAAGGATCTCAAGAGTTCTTCAACTTTTCGATTGATGACGACTTGGACTTTGACAGCCAGTGCTTTGACTTTGATACAATCAACAACCTCAAGGATGACAATTCATCACTCCAACAACCTCCAACGACGACCATACAGCCCAACCCTGAGGAAGAAGAAGATCAACAAACACCACAAAAACAAATCATTCCAGATCCCATTGTACCAGAGGTTATAAAAGTCCAACAACCATCAACTCCAGAAAAGAAACAAAAGCCTGCATTAGCAAGAAGATTGAGACAAGTTCGTGACGTTGACTCTCAAACAACACAGCAACAACATCATTCAAGTCAAACCACTCCAACAAAACAATCAAGCAACAAAACAAAATCCACACAACGTGAAGTCGAACCTCCCGTAGCATCAATGACAAGTCCCGAAAAGATCGCACCCATCAAACCAACAAAACAAGAATCAACCACTACTTTAAAAGCACCATCACAACCAGTCAACAACATTAAAAAATCATCATCATCGTCATCCTATACATACATTCCACCAAAAGACATTGAGTCCGTTCACGATCATTTTGGACTCAACACATTTCAAAGCGGTTTAATATACAAGGACGAACGACGCATATGCAACATGAACGTAAGCATCATTTACGAACAACAATCAGAATGTATATACAAAATAACGAGCGATTGTTGGGGAACCGGAGTGGAGTCTTATAAACAAGAACTAGTTTTCCAATCAAAGGACGAACGGATAAAAATGACGGCGACCAAGTGTACATGTCCGGTCGGTGTCAATTGTAAACATGCATGTGCAAGTATATTGGAATATTTGGATTGCATGAGGGAGAAGACGCCGATACCTCAAGGAGAGAGATTGATAGCTAGAGTGATTGATTTGACGCGGAACGTTAATGATTTGAAGCAAAGAGAGATTTCACATTTATCGAGAATAAAAGTTTTGGAAGAGGAAATGCATCAGGTCAAGGAATACATATCGTTGAAGAGGAAGAGAAAAGAGGAGGAGAGGAATCATTCGAAAAGAGTGAGGTTTGATTCGCAATTGAACGATACTGTTATTTATTCACAACCATCACAATCGAGTCAGCGGATGTTTGATTATTAAATTTGTATTTTTATTTTACAATTTTATTCATCTTTTTTGTGTTGTTGTTGTTTGGATGGTTCTGGAAGTCTGAGCACGATCGCAAGAGCGACGACGGATAAAACGGCTCCCACGTAGTAGGCGATACCAGGGATTTGTATTGGAGCAGATTTTGATGTGAAGAAACTGAATAATGAGGACATTGTTACGGACGCAACAACTCTGGACAATAACATGAGAGAAGACAAACCGCCTTGAAGGGATCCTTGATCTTCTTTTCTAATCTCTTTTGACATTAACCCATTCTGCATGGGATCTGACATTCCCGCTACAGTGAAAAGGACGATCATCAAGAAGGCAACATTTCCATTATCAGTGTAACCCATTACGACAAAGAAAAAGATAAAAATAACATAGCATGCTTTCAATACAAACATTTCACCCAACTTTGGAATCAATCTCTTCATCAAAACACCTTGAACGATTGCAGTGCCTAGACCCAATAAAGTCATGTAATATCCATTCTGCTTCGCATCAAATCCAAACCGGTAAGTATTGTAATGAACGGCGCTACCAAAGAATCCTTGATTGGCAAGATTGATAACAATGATTAGAACGGACATGTACGTGGTGAATCGATTGTAGAACAGAACACGAATGGATTTAACAGGATTGGCGCTCTCCAACAAGGGTGGCACCGTTTGACCTAAATGAATAAAAAATCACATTTTTGCATTTTTCAAAAACTAACCTGGACTTTTCACGAGAGATTCTCTCAAAAAGACTACTGCGTATACTGTGGCGGCTACCATTAAACTAGTTCCAATGAGGAATGCCAACGTAATGTTACCAAGAAGTGCTCCAATCATGGGTCCAATACAAAATCTTTTGTTATGATTAATGTGCGATCAAGTTAATTCTTACCCAACACCGAAAGCAACTCCAACAAGACCAAAGTTTTGTGCTCTTTTTTCTGGTGTTGATAAATCTGCAATGGAGGCCATGGCTGTTTGAACTACACTTCCACTCAATCCGTTACACACTTGTGCGATGAGCGCGATTGTAAAACTTCCTTTTATGCTTGAAACTGAAAGTAGGCCAATGTACACGCATGAAAGAGACACTTGGATCAACATTGTCATTTTCCTTCCAATAATATCTGAAACTGCTCCAAAGAATGGGCTTAGAATGAACTGAAGCGCCGATGATAAACTTATTAGCTTTCCAAAACTACTTGACGCGGATGAGACGTCACCATCGTACAGCTGTGTAATGAGTTGAGGGTGTGTGGGTATGGTTATTCCGACTGATAAAACGTAAAGCGATAAAAAAACAAGTACGTGGGCCAATGTTGGAGGTTGAGTTGTGCCTGCGGTCTGCTGGGGTTGTATCGTCTTCATGTTTTTTCAAAATCAAAAATAATCAACTCCGATCCATGTAAACAAGGCTACAGTTGGATCAGAACGAGTAATAACAACTCCACATACTATATTACAAATAGAATAAAAGAAAACAGCGATATTGCTTAATTCTAAAGTTTTTATTGATTCAAAATAATCTGTTGTACAACTCGATTAGATATACCGTATTTTAGATTTTACACACAAATAAATTGATCAAGATAGAAGAGCATTTTAATCCCGTGATGTTGATGATGCAACGTGCACGTTGCCGTTGACCAAAATTATTAATAGCAACATGGTATCGTTGTTCTCACTATTTCGCACAGTACGCCGACAACGATACATTTATATTCACAATTTAGAGTACAGATGCAGAGCGACTACAGAAAATCGATGACCAAATCAGAAATCATGAAATGAAGAGGAGAAGATATAATCACAAAGTCAACACAACACCATCCATCATCAACTCGTTCTTCATGCTAACATATGTAGCAGCGTGTGGGGTAATTTTCGCGCTGCTAGAAAAGCCAATCTCTTACTACGCGATGGGTGCTTGTACAGTCACCCATCTACTATTGTACTCTATACAAATTGACCCATTCTAACAATGCTGAAAATAATAGGTACTATTTAATTCGGAGCATGTTACGTCTTTACTACAACAAATATAAATTTTCAAGCGGTAAATCCTTCTAATCAAATGTAACTAATCATGTGCGTAGAAAGCAGCATAGAGGAACTCATCATAAGGCAGAGGGAGATTTTAGAGGACGTAAAGCAAAAAAATAACTATCACACGACCAGCGAGCTTGTCGACAAATACGAACGCTCCATACGTCGCATGGAGAATCAAATAAACAGAAACAAAAACAGCCCCAACGACGGTTCAATGTCAGAGCGATCTCTATCAGTCTACTATGATTACCTTACCGAAAAAACACCAGAAAAAGTTGATGTGGGAGTACAAACCATACAAGTTCAACCTCAACACCGTTCCGCTACATTATCACCAAAACAAAACAAGCCAGTTGTCATGGTGGACAATGAGGCCATCACAACCATGATGAACATGATGAACAAGATGATGAGAAGTAAGAGCGGAGATGTTAAATTCGAAGATGTTTCCGACGTATTAGCTCTGCCTCCGTCATCTCAAGAATCAGATTCCAAAAAGAGAAGAGAGTTGACGCGTTCACAATCATTTGGATCATTTTCGGAAAATGACATCACGGACGACACACATACCAAAAACGAACAGGAAAATAGGAGGCGTAGTTTATCGAGCACGGACAAGGCAAGAATCGAACAATCCAACAAATTAATGGAACAATGGAACGCTCTCAAAGAACAACAAACACAATTACGAATTAGAGAAGAAGTGTTGCGTCAAAGAGAACGTAACATGGACACTGCGACGAAACCACCATTGAGTCCATCAAGTTTGTATTCACCTTCATCCATTCATAATTACAATTACGTACCTGCTGCCTCTGAAGATGACGTCAAAAGTGTGGGACCTAAATTGGGATTCTTTGATCGTGTCATTGACAAGCTGATTGGACAGAGTCCTGATAACTGCATCGCATTAATCTGTGGAAAATGTTTTTCGCACAATGGTCTCATGATGATTGAGGACGCCAATAAAATGACACGTAAGTTAATTATTTGCATGTATTGACGATTGGCAGGGTTCCGTTGTTGGGAGTGTAGAACTTTGAATTTACATGGAAGGGACCAATCGAACAACCAATCGGAAAAAGAGAGCGTTACAAAACAAATTGCGGACAAACCAGAGGTTGAAAAGCAAAAAGAGATTCAAGACGAACCAGAGGAAAAAGAAACTAAAGAACCTGCTGTTCAAGAAGAGGTCACACAATATAAAATTTCTGAACCAGATGATTGTGAATAAATACTTTTACATTCGGTATACATTATCTGAACAGTTAACTCCTCTCACAAGTGTTCAAGTCTTTACCGCATTCCTAGACAGAGACGCTGTTCTTTGCACGACCTGTATCTTCTCAACTCTATATTCAGTTCCTCTTATCGTCAAAGAATTTTTCCCCCATACGATTTCATTCCAACTTAGATCTGTTTCTATTACCTTTTTTGTGTTAATGTTTTATTTTTGTAAAGTTGACCAACCCTGACATATTTGTCCTCTAGCGGTATCCTGGTCTCTGTTAAAAATCCCAGCGTATGGGTGTCTGGTGATACAATTGAGGACCAACAGAACTTGTTGTGCTCCAGCCTGGATAACTCATATCTTGCACAAAAACTCTCTAGGTATACAACACAATCTAATGTACGATAATAAAATTCTCTATGCTGAACCAAACATAGTTGGTACTTCAAACTTTAAATGTTATTGTTTTTCCTTGATTTAGTGCTTACCATGGTTCCATCGCTAAATTGTAGGTAATTGTTACATTTGGAACGAAACGCTTTTAAATGTAAGGAGGTCCAGGTCGTAGTAGATGCTTACTTGTTTGTTGACTTCGTCCCAATCAACCACAAATTCGTTGCTAGGATAGTTTTCTAATAAAAATTGTGAGTTTGAAGCACTTCTTTGGTCTGTTGCACGCGGACCTCTTCGCCTGGTCAACGTTTCATCTGAAGCAGCTTTCTCTTGCCTGCTTTCTCCAATAAGTTCCGGTGGTATGTCCGCACTCGTATCATCACGTGAGAAAGTAGGTTTAACAACAACTCTCTTTCTTTTTCTTGAAGGTGTTGCTGCTTTTGTTGGTTCAATGTTTTTTGTTTCAATCATTGTTGTGCATTGTACAGTGGATGTTCTAGACTCCTGCAACAATGAAAGTGCAGTATCCTCTCTCGGCTCAAGACTATTTTGACTATCTTGGTCGGAGGCTATTAATGCTTCGTCTGTTTCTGAAAGCTTGGTTTTGGTGTTGATTTTGCTTTGCCTGAGGTCTTCGTTATAGTGCATTGTGCATATTTTCAATGCATCTCCTACGCAAACATTTTAGTATTCGAAACGTTCGTTTGAACAAACCTCTTTGGTAGATAGTTTGGAGCTCCCTTTTAACCCTCCATGTTTTGCTAAAGTTTGTTAGTGTTACTTAACAAGCATGTGCATACCCCTTCAAACTTGCAAAGTTTCTAATTGAGCTGAATTTTTGGCACTTATCTATGCAGCATAGTTCTACAGAAACATTATCACACCAATCCTTACTTAACATACTTTGCTTGGTGTCCCCTGGTGATGGCAATATGACGTCCATTGCTCGGTGTTTTTGATAATGATGTCTTTAAAACAGTGAATACACCTTTTCGATGCAAAATTGCCGACATGTAATTCCCGAGAATTACCTTCCTTGACATTTTTTCTGATAAGGCCATGACTTATACCTTAAAAAATAATAACAATCCTTTTCGAGAATTTGGATACATAACCAAGGGTAACCTTACCCGATAAAACCACACTTATTTGTAAAAAATTGATGTCAATTCATCATAATACATCCGCGGATAAAGGGTTTGAAAATACATATAACCATTAGCAGTTTGACAGGTGTAAAAAATAATCCCCAAGTAGAAATGTCTTTTCTCGTTCAAATTTAGTGATTGAATGATTTCATAATTCGTCGCAGGATAGTATTCCAGGTGGTTTCGCCATGAAGTCACGAAGACGTCCATACTGCAAATCTCATCTCGATGCCAACTCGTTGTTGAGTGAAATCAAGTATTTTACCTTGACCTATATTAACTCCGACATTATTAATAGATCATAGACTATTTTGGTTATAAATCAAATTGGAAGAAAGGATCAAAATCAATAAATTAGAGCCCTGCTCTTGTGTGGATGTTTATTTTAGTAGTTTTACACAATGAATACACGCAAATAAGATATTAGATAGCAAAGACACAAGACTTGTTTCAAACAAACAACATGGTCTTGTATTAGAGTGTTTGTTAAGCCACGAAATTTATTCTGTGGAGATACACGATCGACCAAAACAGACCAACCATTAAATCATGCAAAATTGATTTATTTTGTACCGTAATTTGTTTTGGTTTTGGTATATACGATGAATATCCTTCTGTTATGTGCATCTACTAAAAGGGCCACAACTTTGATGGATGTAAAAAAATGCTGTCCAACTTAATTATATTCAACTGTGAAGTGCATTCAGTATTTCGAGTATTTTGCGAAATCTCCTGTCGTTGTTTGTTTCGTATGATGTTAATCTGTTGTGATGGAAGCAATGTAACTTCACTCAATTATGCCCGTCTCTTAGTATATCATCCGCTTTAATGTTGTGCCCTCTAAATAATAAATTGATCACCAGAGACGTGTACAAGGATACCAGCCTCCACAAATGCTTACCTGTTTTAAAATTATATTGTAAGCTTCACCAAATAGGCAAAATGGGGAAGCCACACTTGTGGTGGTCTGCACATTATCTCTTGGATTGGTTTCTATTAACAATAGTATTATTTTTAGCCGAAGTACTATTCGGACAGGCACCTGGAATATTTCGACCCTCTATCAGAGCGCCTGTGTATCTAGAAGACAATGATGCGGACTTGAAGTATCCAAGTCTACCAGATATTGTACCGGCATACGCATTAATGCTAATTAATGTTTTGGCTCCAATATTTCTTTTTGTAGTTATACAAATCAAATACAGGTCAAAGCATGATCTACATCATTCTATATTAGGGTTATATAAATCTCTCGTACTCACTATTTTAATAACAGATATATTTAAAGTTTATGGCGGAAGAGAGAGACCAAATTATTTGGCATCATGCATGCCGGACGCTAAGGGTACTTGCACAAACAAAAATTTGGCTGTTAGTAGGGATGCCGCTCTGAGTTTCCCCTCAGGTCACTCTTCAGTTTCTTTTGGATGCATGGTGTTCCTGAGTTGTTATCTTGCGGGAAAACTTAAAGTCTTCAATAAAGACGGAGGATCAGTCTGGAAGTCGTTGACATGTTTGGTCCCACTTATCGTGGCAGGTCTTGTGGCCGTGTCCCGCACACTGGACTACCATCACCACCACTCCGACATCATCGCGGGAAGTGTGATAGGTGCTGTAATTGGCTTCACATCCTATTTGACCATGTACTATCCCCTAACGTCAAAACATTGTAGACATCCAAAGAATAGATATTTTTCAATAAAAAAGAAAGTAGAGCCTGAGGTTACGTCGCGGCAATTGGAGAATGTAGTGATTGATAAAAATTAATAAACCAAAAATCTTTTGTAACAAATCGTTGTTTTTGCGGGAGGTTCAAATAAACTACAGGATGTGGCAAGTTATCAAGAAGCAGCAAGGTGAGGAATATATACATGAAGTTCCAAAAGGATTTGAATGGAACAGCAACCATATAGCAAAGTTTGCTGCTCGTGATAATGTAAAAGAACAAGATCCGAACAGTGTTACTCCTGCTTATGGAGATCTACTCTACCCGAAACTTGTACGTTGTCACCAAAAAATAAATTTACAATTAATAGACAAGATTATTGAAAGACGAAAAACTGGTACTGCGTCAAAAGGCACTTCTATCTCTTATTGAGTTGTATAGAGCAAAAATAGAATATAGAATATCGTCCATCAATGCGGATGTAATGCCGGCAATTATAAATTTGTTAGACGATCCAGACGACGAAGTCAGAGGAAATAGTTTATTATGCTTAACATACTTATCTGAATTAAAAAGGGGTCGCGACTACTTAATTGAGGATAGAGTGGTCTATCAATTAATCAGATCTGCAGATGATTCATCAAACGTTGCGTCTGTTAATGCTATTGTTACGCTTCATAACATGGCAGTTGAGCAGGAGGGTGCTAGAGTGCTTCTCAATCTGTGCGTACCACTTCTTGTGACCAAAATACAGAAAGGTCCTCATAATATCAAAATACCATCGCTAGAGGGACTGAAGAGGACATTATCAGTTCATGGGGCACACAAGAATGCTATAGCACAAGATGCAATGGTTGTTCTAACAGATATATTGTCTTCACCAGAGTGTAGGACCAATACCGAGCTAATAGGAAAAGCAGCCGAGTGCGTTGGATTGATATGTTTCTCAATTGATGGTCAGGATGAGGCCGTCAAATGCAACACTTTATTCCCACTTGTAGAGCTAATGGATTGTAGTGATCCTGACATGAAGAAATTAGTACTCGACGCATTAATGCACATCACGGTAGCAAAAATAGGTAAAGAGCAATTTTTGAAGAGCAAGGACGGTATACACAAGAGCAAAATGATCGTGCTAAATATAGAAGAGGAGTCAATCAGTAGGATAAACTCGTTGAAAATAATATCAAACGTAGCTGAGATGCCAGCGGCCAGGGAATCATATGTAGGTTTACTGCCAGCCTTGCTGAGTTTGGTAGAGACCTTAAAAATGGATGTAGAGAATACAAAGAGGAAAGCAAACAACACAAATAGTAACGATTATGAAACTAAAGAAAAATTATTATTTTTAAAGAGTGCGCAATTGGCCTACGACGTAATCACATTTGAACCATGAATAAATATTTATTATTTGTGTATTGAAAAAGGATCTGGTATATTTCCATCAAATGAATCTGCATTAGAGTGTGAATTTGCTGAATAGGATGTAACTCTTGAAGGCCTCTGCACAGGTGACGATGGTGCGTTAGGATGCATAACAGGAACTGGAGCAGGATTTCTACTGTTCGATAATAGATTAATTATCGTGTACATTAGAGGAAGGTCTGTGTGTCTTGAATATGCACTTTGAATATTTAGCTGTGATGCAATGAACTTGGCTTCCAGGTTCTCTACCTGCATCCCTTTCTCTGTACACAGTTAGATGTTCTGAGCACATTTTCATTAAACCTACCCTGTTTGAACACAGATAGGGTGTGTTTATATCCAACAAACTCTAGATACTCTCTAAAAAGCTCATTGATTAATAGCTCTTGTTCTGTGATTGGAGGTCTCTCTACATCTTCGTTGTGAAGGGCGTTATAGATTTCTGCTCTCAGGTTAGACCTAATCTTCTCTAGCACGCCCTTTTTTTCTAGGTTTTTAACAAGAACTTTATGGTTTAGTTAAAATAGCAAGCGCGCAATGTACCTTCTTTGAGTTCTTGCAAATCCTCCATTTTGTAGAGTTAACCATTTCCGTTGTAATGCATGAACCAAAAAGTAAAATCAAAATTGTATTTTTAATATGTGGTTGTTACACTCTCAATTCACTATTCAACAATCTTCTTTAGTTTGTGTTGCTTGTCGCCTAGTAATGTTTCAATTCTTACAAGAGATCTTGATATGTTAACAATGGCATCCGCCACATCACTATTGCTAGACCTACTGTATTTTGGCGAGTCTTGTTCCTTGTACGCGGGTGGCATGTCAATGGTATGGTGGGATGAATTTTGTGATTCTTGCTTCGACTTGAGACTCACACAAGTATCCAAAATCAACTTTCTAAACTCATATGGATTTTCTACTCCGTACAAAACCAGATCTCCTGAAGAGTTTCTATGTCCTGATGTTTGAATTTTGACATCATGCATCTTCATTTTTTGTTGAATGTAAGATTGTGATATTGTGACGTCCACAACGTTTTGTATTTGTATGTGCTTCTCAGATTTACTGAAGCAGCAGCATAAAAATGCGGGCACCTCCTTTTTTAGCACAATATCAGTGCCTGTCACATAACATTTCCTCTTTCTTATGTACAGTTTTCCTCTACAATGCATTAAATTTATTTGGTCTTGAATCTGAGCTTACACTACATAAGGTATCCAGATGAAGGGTAGCAGTATCAAACCTACCCCGACCAACAACAAAATACAACACACTATGGCAAATTGTGCCATGTAAAGTCTACATAATTAAAAATCATAAGTCGCATTTAACAAACTGCGGAAGCTTTGGGGAGAAGGAAGCTGATAGAAGCGCTCTTTTTTCGTCCTCGTCTTCTATATGTTGCATCTTCTTTTGTTCAGTTTTGACGGCATCTTCGTTATTAGCGTCCATATGTTCTATCTTAGATAATTTTCACTTTATCCAAACAAAGACACGGTTTTATTTCTACAGCTACTCTCTTACAACAGCACAATTATTATTTAAAACGGTAAGAGTTACAACGGGCTATAAATAAATTGACAACTAGACACATCCAAAATATTCAATTAGACACAAATGATCGCCAATCAACCCGCTGGAGTGGTTGTGCAGCAGAGGTTCATCCACTACAAAGACACATTAACGGCATACATGTAAGCGACTCTATCGAAACAGCAACCCTTGACTTTAGATTGTGGTTTTCCTAGGTTATTTTGGAGTTCATAGGTTTTATCTGAATGACGCAATTGGAGGGGTGATTTGGTTTTGCACTTTTGGGCTATTTTTGTTTGGTTGGTTAATTGACATTTGTCTCATCCCAGGCATGGTTGAAAGAGAGAATGAGAGGTTAAATAATGGGAATAAGACCATAATTGTAAATACCCAACCAATACAACAAGTGCACTATGTGCAGCAGGCACCGGTGAGCATGCCTCAACCATATTATCAGCCTCAAGTCCCCGCGCAACCGCATTATCAACCGCAGATATCACCACCCGCTGCGCAACAATACGTGGCCCCGCATCACTACGCACAACAACCATACAATCCCCAAGCATATTAAATAAAATTGTTTTATTGTAATTTATAATAAAGTTTTCATTTTATAATTTACTTTTGAGCATCAGCATAACTCGGTCTTTTATCATCTTGGTGTTTATGGGTAGAACTACAGAAAGAATTTTATTTTGATCTTGTAAACCTTGAAGAGGGTTTGATATCAACTCTTTTATCAAAGACAATGATGTGTTGTTCTCAACTCTCACATCAGCTAACATCAGCATATCCTTCTTGTCCTTCAGGTAAGGATTAATCTTGGAAGCATCCGCATCAGCCAGCATTGGTATAATTCGATTTTCAGAAATTAATACTTGTATGATGTAAGCTCTATCCTCCTCACCTATTGTTTCAATCATGTTTTTGTTTTCAATAAATGGTAGTATTATTTGACTGCCAAGATAGTCTGCGAAGAAATTCTTAAAAGTTACACCTTCAACTCAAAGGACACTTACCATTTGCGCGCCAGTTGTTGACGAAATTGCTGTGGACATGGTTGAGAATAATTTTAACACTGCTTTTCTTAGCTGTGGTAGTCTGCTCTCCTTTAACAGTGGTATGGTATTCTTTGCAAGTACAGAAACTTGATTTTTGTCATGAGACAGCAGCACAGCAACAAAGTCACGAACACTATCAGTAACGATCAAGTGGTCGCACGCCTCGTCTAAAAAATTTCTATCCACATACTAATCACCATATAGGCAACAACGTCATCTCTGTTATGCAAACAATAAACAAACGATTCGATTAAACTTGCACTGTTGGCGCATAATATACTTTGATAGTCTTTATTGTTGCTGCGACTGCAAATATACAAATATTGTAAGGCCTCTTTACAGTGGTACTTTGTGCCATTTAAACAAGCCCATATGCATTGTCTAATGATAAAATCATGCCATCCGCATGAATTGTTGAAATTTTCAACAAGGCAGGTACAAATACAATGATGCCATGACTGCATAAAGTCTTTGTCTAAATCATGCTCCTTCAATTTAACCATGAAATTATCAACATCACCCACTTCATGTAGGTGGTCATTAATATGATTTTTTAATTGATTTATTGAGTCGTGTTCATTGAGCACCATGGACCTTGCTGATCTGCTGGCCTCTACAATTATACTTAATGTCTTTATGCATCCAATGTGAATTTGAGGTGGAACAAGCATGGAGCTTAAAAGTTTTATTATTATATCAATGCATCCCGGAGTATAGTTTTCGCACCCAGCCAAAACTGCAAGCAGATCGAATACTGGGTCATAAATTACATTATCGTCTGCCATCTCGAACAAAAACTTCTCAATTGTTGTCAGTGTGAAATTTCCTACATCGCTTTCGTTGTTGAACAGGGTTGATGGTATGTGGTTGTTCGAATCGAATAAAACGCTTAGGCACATACAAGTGCAACAAAATATCTTTGATGTCAGTTGTTGTACGTTTCGTTTGTTATTGACAAGATGCGACATAATCATTAAAAACCTCACAGCAAGAATTGGCTGGTTCTTAGGGGCACATCCATCGAAAAGTTTTACGGCTAATTCATGTGTTGCTTTGCATATATCTTGATTAATTTGACCATAGGGTGAATATATGGAGACCTCGATTTTGGTTAGTGACTCATTTATCGAATTCATACCCGCTCGTCTATTATTACAATGGAAAACGGAGTTGAGTCAACCTACATTATCTGTAGTGATATCACACAGTAGTATAGTATCATATAGAGATACCCAACACTGCGTACTGGTGGGCAACAATCCACTTCAGTTATAGCTATGGGCAACAATCCATAGACTTGATTTTGGGCAACAATCCATTATCTACACGCAATTTGTGGTCCGGTTCAAACTCTTTTATGTTCTTACTGCCAAATGATTTTCATTTATAGTACTAGTGTATTAGTTAACCCTTTACATCCATCCATGATATACCCCAACCTTTACCATTCCTAAAACCATTACTACGGGCCTATCGCTCCACATGTAACCTCATTTACATCAACTGCTATACCATTAGCTAAAATCATTGCCATTAACTTTGGGCACGTCGCACGGCTTCACCGTTGCTCCTTTGAAAACTAAGTATGCTACTAAAACGAAACAGTCATCCAACCGTCAAGACATTATGATGCAACTTTGAACATTTTTGCTACAAGAAACGAAACCTGGAAAAAACAAACTCGCATTAACTTGATAACAAAGAGGGAGAATTTATGCTCATTTTTCAAAAAACATTTTACTGCAATTTTCACAATTTTTTACACAATTGTAATGCCCAATTGTATATTAATAATAAAACTGACCTAAACTATTAGGGAAGGCCTTATTG
>JAOPGA020001043.1:0-63755 GCA_026419775.2 Acrasis kona
GAAATAATGTTGCAGTCGGTGTTGAAGTAAGTACCAATGTAGGAGTTATAGTGAGTGATATTGTAGACGTAAAAATGAGTGTTGGCGTAGGTGATAGAGTAGGTGTTGATGTCTGAGTAGGTGTGAATGCCAATGTAGGAGAAGGTGTTTGTGTGATAATTTGAGTTGATGTGATGGTGGGTACTTCCGTATGCGTCGGAGTTGATGTAGGTATTGGCGTTATTGTTTGTGTTGGTGTAGGTGATTGAGTGATAGAATAAGGCATTGTGCTGGACGTTGGTGTCAATGTAGGCACTGTTGTGGGGGTAGGTGTATCTATCTGTGAAGGAGTGGGGGTTGGAGTAGGTGTATCTGTAGGTGTTGGAGTGGGAGTAGGTGTATCTCTAAGTGTAGGTGTGGGAGTAGGTGTATCTGTAACAATAGATGTGGTTGTGGAGTAAATTGTATCAGTAGGTGTTGGAGTAGGCGAAGGAGTTGGTGTTGGAGAAGGGGTAGGTGTTAGAGTGGGTGTAGACGTTGGGGTGAGCGTTGGTGTAGGTGTATCAGTGATTGTCGGAGTAGGAGTGGGAGTAGGTGTAGGAGTGGGTGTAATAGTGGGTGTAAGAGTTATACTAGGCGTTGGCGTTGGATTAGGTGTTGGCGTACGTGTCGGTGTTTCTGTGGGTGTCGGTGTATCAGTAGGTGTCGGAGTGAGAGTAGGTGTAGGTGTTGGAGAAGGGGCAGGTGTTAGAGTGGGTGTAGACGTTGGGGTGAGCGTTGGTGTAGGTGTATCAGTGATTGTCGGAGTAGGAGTGGGAGTAGGTGTATCAGTAGGTGTTGGGGTGGGAGTAGGTGTAGGGGTCGGTGTTTCTGTGAGTGTTGGTGTACTAAACACAGTTGAAGTAGACACATTACATTGAACACCAATTGTATTCAAATTACACATACACACATCAGGACTGATACATGATCCATTTCCACTGCACACCATACTATCATTTCTATCAACACCAAAACAACTCCACGAATCACAAGTATTGCCATAATACCCATGATAACAAGTACAATTATCAAATGATCCACAAGTACCATTACCAGAGCACACAGCCGTTGAATTATATAAAACGTGATTACAATGGTAAACTTCACAACTATTGCCTTCATAGCCAACGTGACATGAACATTTATTAGGTGAATCACAAGAGCCGTGACCACTACAAACATTATCAAGGTCGTAATTTACAACACCACTACAATTATAATAACTACAATCGGGTCCAAAATAGAGGCTATTAGTGCAGTTACACATATTATATTCGATGCAGGTGCCATTTTTATAATTACAAACACTATCGTCAAGAGAAGAAATATTATTACAAGTGTAGGTTGAGCAGTTGGAAAGACCATAACCAGTCATACACTGACATGTTTGGTTTCCCACACAATACCCATTCCACATACAATTATTTATTGTAGAACAATCAAAATCTGTTCTTATGTACATATTTACCTGCATGCAGGCAGTCGCGATAAAACCGACCCCATACTCTCCTCTATTACCACTAAATGTAGGAAAATTATTAATTGTAGATTTTCCATATCCACCTATACCGATGAATGAATCGGGCGTATTGCAGTCATTTTCATTATTTCCCATGAATCCCATTCGAAATCGATTGTGTACGTAAAGGTCGGATGTGTTTTGATTTACTCCTTCTCTGTTGCAATATAATTGCAAAACACCTCCCCCACCCACCCTACTTTGTGAGATGTTTCATAAAAAAAGCATCACTCACCATTTTATCCAATTACTCCTTCCTTGTGGATACCACGGCATAAAATTCAGCCTTTGGTTAAATAATCCACTTACGGTCATTGGTTGATAAACCGCCGTGTTTAGATTCAATGATATGTTTGTTGAATTCTTTTACAATATTATTATAATGTCAAAGATTATGTTTTACCATGAATAATGGTGTTAAAACGCGACCAGTCAAATACATTAACGTATAAGGTACATCATTGAAAGCTGAGAATTTAGAATTACCCTGATCTAATTTTGTTAGGGTTTTCACTTCGCGAAGACGTACCTAAATCTTTGGTTGTCGTGTTAAAAGAAGATCCCGAGTCTGTCCAATGTATAGAAGTGTAATTAAATGTGCTGCTGGTTCCGTCTATTTTCATGACTAATGTATATCCTTTGTTCTGCATATCGCAATGTGTTTGGTAAGGTGTTGATTCATAAGTTACGGACGACAACCAATACCACCCGTCAGGCGGTGTTAGTTGATAATAACCTTTCCAAAACTGGTATATATCTCTGCAGCTGCGACCAGGTTTATCATACGCTTTATATTGTCAGAAATGAACCGATGTAATACTTACACGAGCCATCCTGATACATCATCATTTTTGATAATGCTAGGGGTATGAGCGCTACAAGCATAAGCTTGAGTGCCGGTATTACCATATGGTTTTTCCAAATTTGTTTTACAGTTATTTTGCTTACAATATACCTATTTCATATTAAAAAGGACGAAATACAAAACCAACAGAAACAAACATCTTTGATAACTCCTGTTTATTAATTAACGCTTTGATAGCTTACAAATATTCTCCCCACATGACTATAATCACAACACCTACAACGACGCCGGCTGTCAGCACTATTTGGGTTATCACGAACCAAGCTATGAACCAACCCAATGGTATCGACGTAGTAAAGCATATCGAAAAAAGTCCAAGGCACACCCAACTTTCTCTATGACTCATGCGAATTGCATTACCTCCTTCCAAATCTTCATACGCCTTGGTTTGTCTTTTCAATAGTTTGTATATAAAGTAAATTGTGTGTAATACTATCAGTACCGACCATATACTTTCGTAAGCAAGCAAATATCCTAGTGTTGATGTATCTGACATTGTTTTCTTTGTGTTTAATTTTTCTGTGACAGATATTTCACAGCATTACAAATATACCGAAGTTGATTTGATTGGAAATGATTATATATATCTACATAAAGATGTGCGTGTCATGCTTGTTGACATTTCAACTCCTCGATCTCCAGGAAATCCGACTTCTCCGGGTTTCACTTTTTTATTTACAAAATTTACAAAAACTCTCTTCACGCACTTGCTCTTGGATCAGCATTATGGTATCTTTTAGTTTTCCTGTATATACTTTTAGTTTTGGGTTCCAAAATGTACAGAAAATTAATGAGGAGCTTCATCTTTAACACGCAAAAAGGAATGAATGGAAGTAATATTCTCGTAAGAAGTACAAACACCTCAGAGACAAAGTAGTCAAAAAAATCCATCTCGTAGCCATATTCTTTCCTGAGGCAATCTGGTATCAAAGATTTGTTTAGAGGACGAAGTATGTGACTGCCGAGTTTAAACAAAAATGTTCCGTTTGTAGGATACATGGTTTCTCTTACAAGCGTCTCGGACTCTTCTACTTTCTTAAAAGATGAAAATAAGGAATACATTTCGGTCCACAATTCTTGGTATGTGGCTGGGTAGTCATCATTCGTTCCTATGTATTGCACACCAACCTTACAAAGTCTTTCATAAAACTTCTGAAGAGTCTCGGAAGTGGGAGGATATACAAACCTGTTGTTTTTCGGTATCACCCCATATATAACAGTTTTCCACACAAATGTTACCCCACACTTATTAAATCCAAATTCTTTTTCATCGATTAATGTTGGTGTAAATCTTTTATGAATGTTGTGATAGAACTGTATGGCCTGTCTAACTTTATCAGCCTCTTTTGCTGCTTTGGAGCTATGTTCGGTTTGTTTCTCTTGTGGTACATCCACCTCTGCTGCAGAGATTCCCTTTATGAACTCGATGGTCCTGATGAACCTTGAGACAGGTTGACTGAAAAAGTGCTTGGAGTGGTGAGTAAAACTTTTTGCTCCAATAGGATGAGCAACCTGAGTAACCACTGCTGCTCGTGATCCATACAAGGTAAGCAACCAATTATCAAAAATGATCTGATTGAGAAATACCATATCCTCAATATCCTTGTGATAAAAATGCGTATGAATACAGTAAAATATTCTGAAAATAATAAAGAAGATATTAGTTTCTACCAATATTCGTGGCATTATGTGGTACATGGCAACATTTAAAAGTCTATCATGAGTTAGTAACCTTGTGTCCATACCGTCGTCTTACATCAAGTACAATACAGACTGTTGTGAATACCACACTAACTGAAATTTGTTCATTTTGCTATTATTAAGTTGGACTAAGACATGTCATCCATATATTGAGAGGATCTACACCTGCTGCAATATCATTGGATAAGGATCACGTTAGCTATATTTAGGATAATGTCAGTCTTATTATGTGAACCGTGCATTCATGATGGGTATTCGAATGAATAGCTCGGCTAGAAAGATATTTAGCCTTGATTTCACTACTTTAATTCTCTCGACTGAACTCTTTTAGTATAAATTCTGGGAGCTCATTTACCATCTAGCTTTTTAAGCGCCAAGGTGTAGCATTGTCGAAGGTTTATGTGCTTCTGGACGTAGTGCAATTTTCTTATTCTTCACCACCCAAAAGTATCAAACATGAATAACAGATAAATTAAACTTAATCGACGATTAAACCGATCAATCTTATACCTTTAAGCGAATGACGGCTATGTATGCCGCGTAACGCATCTTTTCTATACTTTTTGAGTGGTAATATTTGGTTGGGACATGTGTGACGTTCGATAGAATTTTAGCTGTTTGTCAATATGTGGTGTACGTATCGTACGATTATCGTTGTCCATTTTATTCGCTCGAAAGTTGCTCTGGATGCTGTATGTTGTTGGTTGAGTGTTGAACGAAATATTGGAATTTATTTACAAAGAGCGTTGTAATGTCAAACCTTATTCTAGCATGCTGGGCTGCATCAGAGGAGTTCCTTAAATATGGACACTTGATCGACAGCATTCGAGTTCTCGAGGGATTATGTACCAAAGTAAACTTTGATAGAAAACCAATGTTAGAAGTGAGGACAAGGATACGTCTAGCCAGCATTTTGTTAAAATACACCGAAAATCACAGCCACGCAAAATTCCATTTAGAAAAAGCAGTAAGTTGATCACAGCCTGTTAAACTTGAACACTTTATTAGCAAATTAAGCTCAGTGACATAAAAGTAAAGAATAAATGTTCCAAGAGATTAAACAATATTTTGTAGGACATTGAGAATGATCCACTTCTAGAAATTGAGTTGTACAAACAAATGGGAAAAGCGTATCAAGATGGAGAAGAGTTCATGCTGGGCTAAAAAAGCATTTGAAAGTGGACTATTGCTTTGCACAAAGTTTGTTTTCATTAATCATAATCACTCACATTCACTCGTAGAACAAAAAATGTTTATTGGAGGGAGTACTTTCGTTTCAAACTGATTACCACTCTAGTGTATGGATCAACCACAGAACTCAAGAATGCGAAAGAATCAACGTTATCAAATATTTACTCTTATATTAATGACGGAGATGTCTCCTGTGAAAAGGAACCACATTTAAACGTTTCATATAAACTACTACGACTCCATACTGATCTTCATTATTGTCAACTTGGTCTTATCCAACGTGACCGTGTGAATGATTCCATTCTAAAGTGCAAACAAGCCATTAGCTCCCATCCCTCAATTGATCAAGATCCAGACTTTCAATTATTCCAAGTCCATCTATTCGTATTAGAAAGCATGGCATCATTGAGTTCAGGTGACTTTAACGTAGGAGCCGATCTATTAAAAGAAATGACCAACAAGATGACATTATCCTTTGTAAGTACTACTTTGATGATTCTCTAAAAATACTTGACAGAATGTTAGAAAACAAAATCAAAATCATGAATACTTAATGGACTGGTTAGGAACAACAGCTACATTTTCCATCGGATACTTGACGGCCTCCATTGTGAAGAGAACCTACGGAGATATGAATTCTGTTGATTTGTACGTTGGGAAGGGCTTAAATCTCATTGACTGTATGTGAGAGGTTTCATCATGATTTTTAACATTTTTGTAGCAAGGTTGAAATCAATCAAGGAGCGTAATGCCAGCAACGTGACATTGGATTCGGAAAGTAACACTGAAGTGAGGCTGCTGATTTTCTTAAAATTTACTTTTATTCAAAATAAAGCTTTGGCCTATCTGTGCCGATGTGATTTTCAGAATGCATCAAAAGATTTGAACAGATGTATTGGTTTAATTTCTTCTTATCGTGATGTTTTGTTTTGTCATCGTTTTAATGTTCATGTTTTAATTTCCATTTATTGTTACATGATTGGTGAATTCCAAACCGCCTTTCAACACTTGGAAGTATGTATTGTCCATCCTGAATCTGATAATGTAAGGAAATGGTGTGACTTGTTCCAAATGGTTTCTAACGTCAGCTCCGGTCAATTTAGTGTGGATTCTATTTTTTCACAATTGCTACACCAAATGAACACGAATAATAAATTTGAAGAATTTGGTGTGCATTGTGCACAATTATTTTTGAAAAGTATTTTATGTGCAAAAAATCATGATCAGAAGGGTGCTCTTCAGTACCTACAAGAGTGTGAAAAAGTTTTGGGAAATAGTTTTAATAATAAACAGTTGATGGCTCAATGTAAATATGTTCATGGTCAATTGCATCGAAATGATAATTTACAACGAGCATATGAATCGTTTGACGCCAGTTTCGTCATGTGTGTTGAAATGAATGATTTGATTGGTCAGTTCCATTCTCTTAGTGCAATGATTCAAACTGACGAGCAACTTCAGTTTAAGAAGGTGCAGGAGCAACGTGAATCTGTTTTTGAAGGTGAACAAAATCCATCCAATGAATCTGAATTGTTTGTAGGTACGCCACTTACTAGTAGTGTTATGAATCAAAATCATGATTTGAGAATGAGATTTGAAAAATATAAAGATTTGAAAAAGAAGATTATAAACAATATGAATAAAAACAATCCTGAACATGTTTTAATTTTAAGTTGGTTACCTAATGAGGACGATGAATATGTAACAAAATAAAACTTTTGTTTTGATTTTACACATCATTGACCCCTGCACCTCTGCACTGTACCGTTTTTAATATCTGATGATTGCCTGTTCATGTCCTATTACCAAATTTACTTGCACCGATGCAAAATGAAGTTTTGTGGTCATAGAATTAGATGTTACAATATCCGCACACGAAGTAATGATTGATATTGTACCAAATTAAGATCGATTCAAATAGACCAACATCACTACTAGTTTCAAATAATAAAAATTAACAGATCACAACACATTCAACTTTAAAAAATGTATCAATACATCATATTATTGTGTATTGCATTGTGCGCACATTGCCAAGTGTTCTCTGGACATGAGATCGATGACATAGTGTATGCTCATAACCAGATTCGCAGTTCAGTAGGCATCAACGAAACTGTTTCCTGGAGCAATGAATTAGCATTGTTTGCATCAGCTTATGCTAGTAACTGTCAAGGGTCTAACTTGGTATCTCATAATCCCAATCGAGTTATTGATGGAATCTACTTGGGAGAGAATATTTTTGGAACGACTGATATCAACACGATAAGTGCAATGCAGGCAGTAGACTACTGGGCAAGTGAGAAGGCTTATTATAATTATGCATCGAACAGATGTGCTTTAGGGAAAATATGTGGACATTATACTCAAATGGTAAGTCTTCATAAGATTTTAATCATTTAAATAGTGAGGTATGGAAATCTTCAACATTAATCGGATGTGCAAGAATCAAATGTTCAAATCTGAGATACGGAAACACTATTCTTTGCAACTACGCACCAGGTCAGTACTAAAACAGATTAGACAATTAAACTTTCAGGTGGAAATGTAAACGTTGACTCTCAAAGGCCTTATTAAATAAATTTTGTTCATTGATTTTTTTACTTCTCTGTTGATTCCTTGCCGTATAATTTTTAGAAGATTCTGAGGAGATTCATCAGCCTTAATAAAGACTAAAATCCGAAGCTGATGAATTTGTATCTGTAACCTTCTATAAGTTGATGGTTGCAGCAACATAAAATTTTTATTGATCAAAGCGACACTGTAGCTCTAATTCTTGTGTTACATTCACGCAGGAAGCTATTGAGAGAAACCTGTAGAACGGATTCCGAACCATGTGGGGTTTTTTCTAAATATAAACAAGGTAATCGCTCCAAATCAAATCCAGAACACCGCAGAATACAAACAAATATAAAATGAAAGCCCTGTTAACCCTCAAGCAGACGAATATCATCAAAGCCACAGTCCCAGTTCTTGCTGAGCACGGTGTCACCATCACAAAGCACTTTTATAAGCGCATGTTGACCGCCCACCCAGAACTCAAAAGTGTTTTTAACCAGGCACACCAAATTACAGGACATCAACCCGAAGCCTTAGCCAAAGCCGTGCATGCGTATGCATCCAACATTGACAATCTTGGCGCACTCAAAGGTGCAGTAGAGAGAATATCAAACAAGCATGCCAGTCTCAACATTTTACCCTCACAGTACGATATTGTTGGAAAGCATTTGTTACTATCCATCAAAGAAGTAGTCGGAGACGCCGCAACTGACGACGTTATAGATGCATGGGCCGCTGCTTATGGGCAATTAGCACAAATCATGATTAACAAAGAAGAGGAACTAATGAAGACTAGTGAACTAAAAGAAGGAGGTTGGAGAGGGTGGAGAAAATTTAAAGTACAACACACTGAAAAGGAAAGCGACGAGATTACATCGTTCTATTTAGTTCCAGTCGATGGCGGCGCCGTACCGGAGTTCATCAGCGGTCAATACATTTCTGTGAAGAAATTCATTCCCGCACTTGGTTTTGAACAACCACGTCAATACACACTTTCAGATGCTCCAAATAAAAAGTATTTTAGAGTTTCTGTCAAGAGAGAAGATTCTGGATCTGTCAAGGGCGTCATGTCTAATGAATTACATCAAGTACTTACTCCTGGTGTTGAAATTGACGTCAGCTGCCCTTACGGCGTGTTCGTCCTAGATCATGACAAGGAAACTCCTGTTGTGCTAATGAGCGGTGGTGTCGGTTTGACACCGATGATTAGCATGCTAACATCCCTTGTCCAATCAAAATCAAAAAGACAGATTAGATTTGTTCATGGGTGCAGAGATGGAAAAGTACATGCTATGAAGGATTATTTGAATAAAATCGTCGAACAACATCAAAATGTTGAGAAGGTGGTCTTCTATGATAAAGTTAATGAGTCAGATGTGCGCGGAAGAGATTACGATTATGAAGGTTTCATTAACATAAACAACATTAAGGACAAAGTCATTTTACCAGACGCAGACTATTATTTGTGCGGACCTCCACTCTTTATGCTTGCACAGTCCAAGGTGCTTGAAGCTAATGGTGTTGATCCAAAGAATATTCACACTGAAATGTTTGGTTCTGCTTAATAAACCGTTCCTTATGTCATATGTTTGTTGTAATGAAACTTTGTAATGTTGAACAGAGAACGATTTCTTCCAGTGATTGTTTATTGTGAAAATACAACTTCCAATTCTATTAAAATACTCAAAAGTAGGTAAGCACTATATATAATTAACAAAAGCACTCCATAAGCTCTTGGCGACCGGAAGCGACAAGCACTCAACACCAAAATGGCAGAGAACATGGTACACAACAAGAATATAAAACTCATGGTCACTGTTGGAGTGTGTTCGATAGGGAAAGAAGGGCTTTTTGTTAAACAATGTGCAGTTATACTGACGCCCAGTCCAATTAACAAATTCAAACAAGGACCACTGTAAACAGCACCAATGGCCATATCAGGGAATCCTTGTCTGGATATAACCACATCAGCCACAAGATCACCAAGAGAGTTCCCCCAATGCCAAAACAGTAATAGCAAGAATACCATCACTTATCTGCCACATAACGCCGATACTTTTCAAGAGACTCACCAGTTCATTGGCGGTAATGTAAATCCAAATTATGCTCAAAAAGAAGGCGACAAAGACAAAAACAAAACTATATTTTGGCGGCTCCTTTCTGTTCGTAGTGAAGATTATAATCAAGGAGAACACCAATCCAATAATCACAAGCAAAGACCACAATGGCATAGGAGAGTTGCCAACGGTCATGTCGATTTTATTAAGTGCAAACAACACAAAAGGACCCATGAAAAGTGGAACCAATACTGCAAAGAACTTACTCCAATCTTCTGGATCGGCTTTTGGGATTGTAAGATTTCTTGCTAAAATTAGAGGCCACTCAACTAAATAAAATATTTTTCCGTACCAAGCCTTATCCTCCCATTCTATCCACTTCAAAAACAAATCTTTATTTCGTCGAACGCCGCCCCAGAAACCAGAATAATTATATTCAGATGGATCTTCGGAGACTTCGTCTACATTGACATTCGCAACAAAATGATCTGCGTACACGACGCTACCTAATCTTGGCAAAGTTCTATTACCCCTCTCAGTAGGTGTCGGAATTGATTCCAACATTGAATCATCGTCAACATTTGTCAGCACCGGAGGTATGTGTTGAACTAAAGTTTCTTTGGGTTGGTAGATGAGACCGATTTTTGGGAAGAATGTTGCGTTTTGATAAATACTTTCCGTGCGTCTTAATTCTCTGTGATGTGTTGGATTGTTGTTAATGTTGATTTTTTGTACGCCGAGACTCGAGTTGATGAACTCTGGAGGACTTTCTAACCATTCCGCACTAACTTGCTGATCGTCCATGATTAGCGCTGAACTCTCATCAAAGGGTGTGTTGTTCTTGGTTTCTTCTTCTTGTCTTTCTAATCTCTTCTTCTTTTTATGCGAAATAAATAAGTAGACGAATCGTCCGATGACGACACTTGATACATATAAAGAATAAATGACAAGGCATAGAAGACTCTGCCACAGTACTACCTGTCCAGAAATGTAAACTCCAAAAATTAAATGCTACAGAGATGGAGTAGGTTATGGTGTCACGAAGGAACGGACCGCCGTCGATTTGTACCTCGCTGAATAGCGTGACTGCTGCCATGACTGCGGTGACTACAAACATTCCACCACCGATGGGCTCTCCTACTCCAAATCCAGTTGAACCGCTGAACACACCTGCAATGATGGATGCAATGTCTGGTGCTCCGTTACCGAGCGCCAAGAAGGTAACACCAGCCACGTTAGGTGACAACTTCAAATAACGCGAAATTTCAGTCAAGGATGGACAAAAGAATGTCTCGGCAGTGTCACTAAGAAGGTAAAAGAGAACAAGGACCCATAAAAACTATGTACACGCGTTAAGTAACGTTTTTGAATGTTTACGTACGGAAATGGGATAGAAAAGGAATGAGGCTTTTTGAAAGCCACAATATCTTATTTGCATGTAGTTGATGTAACCTCCCATAGCATTTGGACAGTTCTCCTTCACAAACTCGCACTGGTCTCCAATAAAGCGAGATACTTTATGACACAATTTACTGTTTCCATCCTCGTCTTTACCACCCTCTTCTTCCTCTTCGTTAGAAGGGCTTTGTTGTGATAATATTCTTCGAAGGCCATTCGACGTTGTTATTCTTTCTATTGAACCTTGATTATTAGATATAAAACTAGCCTTGTAATGGAACCAAGCAAATGTGGCGAACAAGAGTGCCAATATTACTATTGACCTCACTAAATGCCAATTACCTCTCCGCTTGATGCTTGGGAACAATTTCATCACCAAGACGTGTCAGTTTTCTCTTTGGGTTTAAATTTCTCCATTTTTTGTAACTAACTGGAATTTTGGATCATGAAGCTTCTAGTTATAGGTCTAGTGTTTTTCATCTCGTTGGCCGTCGCTCTCAAATCTGACTCCACTTCACTATTACGCAAGGAGGGATCCGTTATTGGAACAACAAATGAAGATAAGAAGAATGTTGAGATCTTCAATAATGCCCATAAAGACTGTCTCTCAACGTGCCCTCAACACTTGGTATGAATTATAACAAATTAATTAATTAACATTTGTAGAAGGATTGTAGCCAGGCATGCGAGCTGCTTAAAACCGTGGATGTATCGGGTGGTGGCAAAAAGTGGAATTTGTTCCAACAATTATTCAACTCAAAGATTGGAACGGATAAAAATGTCGCCCTTGAATTTATAAACAAGATGAGAGAAGTGCCAATACAGAAGCGAAATGAATTGTAAATTGTTTTATAAATTGTTTTTAATCATCAATCATCATGTCTACAATATCTTCGTTAGGCATTTGAGAGGGTGTGGCTCCACGCGATGGTGTTCTTGATGATGCAGAGCCTCTTGACTCTGGTCTATTTCCTCTCACTTTTGTTTTTGAAGATGGACTCATGTTCTGAGTAATCTTGTCAAAATGATCTTGTGCCTCGGAATGCCTCTTTTCCGATTTTAGATTTATTTGTCTAGGAGGTGACAAGGTTGAAAAATTCTGACTAATGGTTCCCGAGAATGAAAGCTTGTTTGTTGGTGACCTCTGGGGAGATTTATTCTTTCCGATACCAAATCTACGCAAGTCTTCATTTACTCTCGATATAAGATTGTCCACACTTTGGCTTATTGCCCTAACATTATTCACCCTACCTGTACTCAAAAAGATATCTGTCGACGGTACGTTTAAATCAACTTGAGAGTATGACGGAGTGTAGCTTAAATCGTGGGATCTAGATGCACTTGTGTACGTCAATAAATGGCCTTTATGAGTCCCCTCCGTCTCGTCAGATCTTCCAGTGCTACGTCCAATAAGAGGAACAGGTGCTGATTTAACTTCAACTGCATCATATTTAACGTCGTAGTGTTTATCGTTTTTCCGTTCAGAGTTATGTTGTACTTCCTGTAGCCAAGGATATCTGAACCCTGATTTTCTTTCGCTATGTCCATCCATAGAATAGTCCCCCTTGGTAACCGTTTCCGTAGCTCGATGGCTAATACTATAGTCAAGATTAACAGTATCCGAAACAGATGCTTCTTTTCTTCCACTAGTCCTGCCTATATCAATAGCGCTAGGTCCACTTAAAAATTTACTGACTCTCTGCTTATAGGCGTCAGGTGATGTAGGTTCAGGATCTGAATAATCGATTTGGCTGGTAAGGTTTTTATTGTATTCGGAGAACTTGGTTAAAAAGTGACTTTCTCTGCTGCTGCTTTTTGACATGTTGGGAGAGCCTTTCACCTTCTCCATTATGAAGTCTTTATTTGGGTTGTAGTCTAGTGTTGATCCTTCATTTTTCTTCGGACTCCTTGTGAGGTTCCGAGATTTTTGGCTCTTCATGTTAACAAATGTGGGAGTCCTTGTTTCCACTTGTGTATGTCTGACTGAGTATGTAGCGTCAGTGGAGTGGTCTATCAACCACGGTTGTGAATAAAGAGGAGGGTCTCTAGCTATTTGTTTAGTCATGTCTGTAACAACAGGCTCTCTTTTATATGTTGATAGAATCTAATTTGAACATGAATACAATTGAGTTCATTGATAATAAACTACTATCTTACCTCCACTTCATTTTTACCTCGGGCCCTTAGTTGGTGGAATTTTGGAGGACTAGTCGTCATGATTTGATAGCAACACTACAATTTACTTGAGACAGTTGCCCGAAATCAAACTGTGTTGGCTATTCCTTTTTGGTGACTCGCGAGATTGAAAGCAAAATTAAAATTCTACTCTTTACCGCCTTAAAGAACACTCTTACAATAAAATACAACCAAACGATGGACCTTAATCTACCCCGCATAGATCTTACCAAGGTCGGTTCCTTAAACAAAAACTTGCATGAAACTTTTCCCTCTCGGTAGAACTACCAGACAAAAAATTATTGTTGGTGATGCAGAAGGAGCAGTGTCATGCTTTGGAGTCAAGAAGGGATCTGTCAACGTATTTTCTTCATTTCTAATTTGTTTTTAACAAGCACAGAACGTTTTTAAAACACCATCAGAAAAGAAGCCTATAACTTCAGTGGAGTTAAACAAAGATAAAGCATTCGTATCTGTAGGTCAGAGTGTAAAGGGCTACAAGAAAAAGACTGGAAGGGAGTTTTATAGGCTCGAAAGTGGTTTAACAGAAAATATTACCATGATGCATTTGGAGTTACCAGAACTTTGGTTGAGCGGGGAGTACAGTTTACATCACATCAAAGATGAGAAAAAATCCGGCGTATACATGTCTCCAGACCGAATTAATGCAGTGACATCTCAAAATAATGTAACATCAAAGGACTATACAAGTATAATAGGATGTCAAGACCATCACGTTAGGGTAGTAAGAGGAAACGATATGGAGTGTGAAGTTGTAGTAGAGGGACCAGTAACTGCGTTAGCTAGATTCCCCTATTATACGGATAATTCGGATGCAGCTAAGAGCTTCATGTACGGTACAGATAAAGGAAGTGCATCTTGCGTGACGATTAAATCAAACTCGATAAAGAAGAACTGGGTATTACCAAAAGGAAGACACCCTATATCTATCCTCAATTCTACAGATTTTTTGAAAGATGGGGTTGAAGAACTTTTAGTCGGAAGAGACAATGGATCAGTAGAAATATGGAGTTTCCAGGATTCAAGCGAAAAACCTTCCCTAATCTTCGAGAAGTCAGTTAACGAGTCGAATAAAGGGGTTGGAGAGCGGAAAGATTTTTGCGCATAACAAAGATGATTTGGTTGTCAGTACTTATTCTGGTAGGATATTAGGGTTTTGTGGAGACCCTCATGGAGCTGCACAATCAGCTCAAGAACAAGAAGATGCTATTATTCCTACAAATCAGTCAGTGAGGAAGGTTAAAGATTTGTTAGTTGGACAAACTACAGTCGACTCAACCAAAGTTGTTGGCATTTCAACTCAAAACAGAATAGCGGGGCTAAAAAAGGAAATTGAGAGCTTGGATGAAAAGTTGTTGTTAACAAAGGTCAAGTACACAAGAGTTAGTGACGATATGTTTGCAGTATATTGCAAATATAACATACAGGAGAAATTGATTTTGGACGCTGATAATGCCTACTACAAGTTCAGCATTGAAACAGATATAAACATTGATTCTATTGGTATACAAAGCGATGTCAAAATCGACTTTGTTGGAGTAGATACACCCAACGTTCAATACAGCCCAACGAAAATACCAGAACAAAAACCTGGTTCATCAACAACGTCCAAATTCCTTGCAACACTAAGATGCATTGAGAACACAAGACGAGTAGAAGTTTTGCTTCGCACAGTTGAGGGACAGTACGGAACCTTGGAAGCATTTATAATACCAACTATCGCGCCCAGAATCAGTAAATTTGTTAGTTGCCACATAAAGCCTCTGAGTATGCATGATAGAATTCATGAGATTCCGTCCTCGTTTGACAAGAAGATGAATAAATTGAACATATCAGGTTCCTTCTCCCTTAGCGAGATGCACAGTTGGGTAGCTAGATGTGTAGAGGGCATTCCAGACAAGGTTACTACTGAGGAATGTACGTATTACTTTAGATCCACATTCCAAAATACCTTTTTGATGTGCTCAATCAGAAAAGGTGAAGCTGTTTTCCAAACAGACAACCCTACAACATTAAGTATACTGGATGAGTTCATCATGAAGGAGGCTACAGAAAGAAAAACTAGAGTGAAGCAGAGCGTAGAAATTGAACCTTCCACTTTTGGTACCACCCTTACTCAACTATGGCCAAAATTAGAATTCCAACTCAAGGTAACGGAGAGAGTCAAGTTGATTGATGCACTCAAAGAGTTACAAGTGCATGAGGAAAACGTAACAGACATCTTAACAGACGAGTACAAGGAGATCTTGGCCAATGCTGACGCCCTACAACAAAACTTCAAGTCGCAGCCAATGAGAATACAATTCCTATTCGACATTGTGATCAAATTATACTCTGATAAATTCAAATTCAAGAGACAAAATGCCACAACCAAGGTGGAAGCATTAAAGAAGTTGCTACAGAGTGCAAAGTTTGATTTGGAAAAGTTAATTCAATTGTTCAAGGAAGATTAAATTTATTTCTATACATTTCGTTGGTCATCGCCTCTTCTTCTCTCCTCCTCCTGCTTTCTCTGCAACCTCCTTAAATAAGGATGCTTGTACCGTTGGGCCAACTTTTTAACATCAACACCAAGATTCTCCACATCCCTAGTGCTAAACTGCACTTCTTGACTCCTTCCGCCAAAATTTCTAATCAAGTTAGATAACCACGATGAAGACTGTCTTGGTCTTTGTACATTAGCTTGCCTAACGGACCGCTCCATGCTATCCTCAAAATCCGAAACGCCAGCAGGAGAATCAACATCGCCCACTAATTCCTGATCATGCCTTTGTTGTTCCTTTAAACCAACAATGATAGCTTGATCCTGTTCCTTTTTTGATTTGTTCTTCACAAAACGCACCAAAACATAAACGAACAACATGCCAGGAATATAAAACAACCAAGTGCTCTTCAAGACAAGCAACGTCGGAAGCATCAACACGATATAAAAAGGACATATCGCCAAGTAATAAGAGATCTGATCTGCGACGTGGTTCAAGATTTGACCGTCGCTATCATGACACCTCTCATATAAAAACATGATGAAGAACTTATCAATAAAGAAGCTAATCAACAAGTACAACACACAAAAAACAAAAAAGACCGGAGCGATAGGTCCATACACCAACATCATGAACAAGATCGTAATTTTGAACCCACTGGCGACCTCGTAATCAAATTCAGGTCTCGCCATCCTTCCGCTCCTCACCAATTGCCACATGCACCTCATAAAAACGATAAACAGCTCTATGCTCTTTGCAATGGTCCACAACACGACCATCATGCTTATAATGCCCTGACTCAACAAGGCATTGAAAAAATAATAATAGTTATCGAAGGGAATTACTGCCCTCCTCTTCACTTGCCAAACGCCCTTGTACCACGTCCAAAAAAAGGGCAAAAAAGCAGTAGTCATGGTTAAAAAGAAGGCTGTTTTCTGTAACACCGCTCTCCTGAATCCAATTCGGGTGTGATGTTTTTCGAAGTTGGTCAGCAGTTCGACGATAAATCTCAACAATTCGTTCACTGCAGACACGATTTCGGGCGCCAGTTCAACTAACACCTGTAAAAAGGCTATGCCATAGTAATTACTGGTGCCGTGGTTAATCATTTCGTAAATCGTACTGTAATTTTGAGCCTTCCACCAATTTACATACATGTAAATCACATTGAGCATGTACAAGGTGGTCAGCACCATGAGCAGGATGATGTTGGTTGCAAATTGTCTGATTCGGGTGCTAACGTGCGTGTAACCCAAGTTATCGTAGAGCACGTCGGTGGGTTCTGGTGCTTGCGTGATTTGGTATCCTCCGAATGCTCCGTTACTTTCGCATAACCATGTGGGAAAACTGTATCCACAACAAAAGACTCTGTGATCTTCTATGCAGTATTTGGCCATCTCGATGGAGGAAAATGTGACGAATGCGTATCCCGTTGCATCGACTCCTTGTTGTGTTTTCTTTACGAGCGATTCTTGCATGTGTGAAATCCTTAGTTCTAGTTGACTGATGAGGTCCACGGTTACATTGTTGATTTTGATCGTTGGTTTGACGTTCGTGACCTGGAATTGTCTTTTTGCTCTTTTTAATTCGGATTCGGTTTTGGTGATTTGGAGATCGATGCGGTTGATGGCGTCTAGGTCGAAACAAATGTGAGCGTCTACGATGTGTTGTTGGCCGTATCGTTCGGAGAATTCTTCGATTAGTTCTTGTCTGCTACGTATGTAACTAGGTACGTTGCTGACCATGACAGTGTAGAGACACCCATAATTGTTGTTGCTTTTTACAATGGTTCTGCTCAACCTGCGGATGGCATAAAGAAGAAGACAGCCCATGATGGGTATCAACAGAGTGATCACAAAAAACACATATAAACGACGAGAAGTATGAAAGTTCAAAGAAGCAATGGTAGTGGATGCAAAATCAGAAAACTGGACTTGATGATCGTCGCTCGTAACGTATAATGGAAACAAAACAAACATACAAAGACACCCACACACAATACTATACAATAAAAGATATTTTTGATACCAATTGAAATAATAAACATCTGATCCGCATACATTAACAATTTGTGCATCGCTTGCTAAAAAAACAGCCCTTGCATTATCCCACAAAACTCTTAGGTACAAAAGTAATTTTGACTTCAACGAACTTCCGGAAATTAAACTTTGATCGTTGGTTGACTCCGAGTGAAGTAGGTTCTGGCTTGAAATCTTTAGAAACTCACGAGGTTCGTATTGAGGAGGAGAGTCCGCATCAGGATCAGAAATGTCGGTTTGTGCATTAATGTCTCCCGTTTCATCCTGCGACTTTGGAACGAACTTGTGTGCACAACACAAAAAAGTACTTGATGTCAACAAGAATGAAATGATTAGCATGGGTATGCCTAATGTAAAATGAGGGCCGCTCCAGATCCATTTGTAATCGGCGGCAACGTATACTTCATCAGTCGAATGTGAAAATGTACATTGGTAACTAATGATTTGTTTTGTTGTTGTGTTTCTGATGGGCGATATCATTGCAATTCCCATTCGATATGATTGTTGTGGTTTGACTGCTAATGCGAGATCCACAAAGGCTACGTTCCCATTTTTGGTGTTGTTGCTGTGGTCGGATACGTAGGGTAGAACATTGTTGACATGATAATTAAACGAGAAGAAGTGATTACCCTCGCTTGCTGAATCTCCATAAAAGTATGTGCCGATTATGAAATCTTGGTCGTCGAGAATGTCATCTGACTCGTCGAGTGTCGAGGTGTAATCATAAACGAAGCGTGGTTGTTGATAAAGGGGCATTACTAGATTAGCGGCAGTTGTACCTGGACCTCTTGCAATAAACACTATTTTGTTAAACGCCCTCTTAAATAAACAACATACTTTTAATGGAAGAGCATTGATCTATTTGGGTTATAGATCCCTGGTGACAAAAGTCTGGTACATGTTCAAACCTGTTCGATTCGTGTTTGTACCATGTCACATTACTACTTCGTGGACAATCTGATTGATATTTTATACATTTAGACTCCATTGCACACCATTTATTTCCTTGCACACTGAGACAATCAGTACACGTTTGTGGTGAGCAAACGTTTATAATCGACGCTATGATAAACAGCAAGAACACATTCATTGTTCTGTTGGTTGTGGTTGTGTTTGAATTTTAGATGGTTCTATTTCAAAAGGTTGTAAAGAGGATAAGTAGCAAAACTCTTGATTGTAAGAGAACTCAAACATCCAATCAACAACCGGTACACGGTTTACCCACTAAATAAAAGAAGAACGAACATTCAACACAACAAAATCACAACGCATCATGTTGATAAATCAATACTGAACGGGAACTCACTATTGGAGAAGTCGGAGTATTGGGAAGGTCCTAGGATAACATAGACAGTTTGCAGCGAGTAGGCGAATTCACACAATCCGAATATCAAGTTGGATACATACACAAAGCCTGCGCATTTACAAAAGGGCCTGTATACTATTTATCTTTTACTATTTCCCTCTAGGAGCTTTATGCTCTGTTTACTATTTACTGTTACCCCTCGGTATTGTGTGAATTCGCTGAGGGAGGGATGCGGGATTCGCAAACTGTCAACGATGGAATGCCAAAGAGGAGAGGTCAAGCCACACCCATACTTCTGACCCATGCTGTTGTCTCACGCATTTACAAAATAAGAAACAGCTATTCTCATACTTCTTACTATTTTTTCTTTCACCACTTACATATCCCGTGGAAGATCGCTCCTCTAATCGAACTACAATAAAAGATCTTTGTTCGACAATTTGACTGTTTTTTTATCTTTTGAAACCTCACTTCCTTTGATTAAATAGTTTCTTTAAAAAATTCTTGTTATGGTGAGGTCACACAATCATTTCTAATTACGAGTGTTTGATTCAAACGAGATGATAAAAAATTTGCTTTTGTTTGTTTATTGTTTACACTACACACTCAAATAGAACAGGATAAATGAATTTTGGAACTGGTTGTTTGGACAAATATTCATCAATATTTGATATATTCGTTTGTTCTTTTCTAGCACCCATGACTAAGCTTTGAAGTGGCCTCTTGCAATTAACACCGTCATTAAACCATTTTGAAATATCAAGAGATTCAAGGTTTTGAATCATTGTTTTAGAATCTTTTGAAAACACATGACTCATAATCTCATTAACAGCATTCACCAATTTATTATACTTCTCCAAAGATTTATTAAAGAACAACACAAGTCTTTCGTGATTACTAAAGAATTGGATTAAATTATTTAGTTTCTTTTCATCAAGGTGTACACTTCTAATGACATCTGTGATAAGCACGTCCACCTGTTGTTCAGTAAACTCACTCAACTTGAGTAGTTCAATAAGAGAGGATCGTTGAGGTAAAGGTAGATAAGCGCGTTTAAGTGTATCATCCATTAACCAGATACTACTGGCCTCCAAAGGATCTATTGATCTTACATAGTCCTGTAACCATTTTAATTTGACGTTTTTTGGTAGAGTAATCAGCTCACAAATACACCAGTTATATTTAAATGCATAAGGGTTACACTCAACCTCTGAATGATTATCTTTATTGATAACAGCTAACAAGCGTAGCTGGTTATTTTGTAATGGATCATAATTGTATTTGTCAATGAACTCTCTTTCCTCTACATGATTATGATAGTAGTGGTGACAAGAGTTTTTGAAGTAGTGGTGACAAAGATCTAGTATAAAAACGAAACACTTGTTTTGATCATTCGGATCAATGTCTATTTTTGTACCAATAAGTTTCCAAAACTCAACCGCGATAGTAGAGTTACCAACAGTTGAGTGGACACGAGGGTACAACACATCAGATGCATCTGCACTCTCTTCAGAGGATAAAAGCCACTCATTATTAAAATAATATAACGTAACAAGACAAGAAAGATTTGGACTACGTCTCAAGAACATTTTTGTGTTTTTCAGATTCAAATTTTCGCCATTCTTGTGCTCCAATTCAAGAACTCTTTTTATGGGTTGACTAGCGACAGAGCGACTGTTCAGATCCACGACCGTGCCATTCGCACATTCCAACACTATTTGAGAAGAATGTGGAGAGAAGTTACTATCTCTAATGTGAACAAGATTGTTTCTTCCGAATTTAACAGTTAAAGACAGATATTTTTCAAGAACATTAATGTCATAATTAAATTTTTCTAAATATCTTAGCAAGAGAGGCGCTGGGTCATTAGTCAAAGAGTTTTTGAAAGGGTTGATCCTTTCTTTAAAAATAAATTTATTAAAATCATCCCTTAGTCGATGATATATTGGCGTATATGTGGAAAGTACTTTTTCAATATCCTGTTCTTCGTCCGAACGCACCATATAATACAAATCGTTTGCGGCGCTGTAATCTATAATTGATCCATGTTCGACTATTTGCATACCAAAAATTAATCCTCTAAATGTATGAACAAGGTTCTTTTTTGCTTCTCTTCTGTCGCTATTCCAAATTTTTTTGAAGCGAGCGAAATGTTTTGATGCCTCGTTGACTACATTCCTGACCAAGTGTTTGTAGTGCACTACAATGTTCTTCTCGTCGAATTCGTCAAGGTCTTGTTTGAGAGTAAAATGTGCGGGTAGATAAATGCATTGGAGAGCTTGAATCCAATTTTCAGTCATTTTGATGCGAAATGAGGTTGTGTTGTATAGGTTGAGATTGAATTCCCTGTTGTTGCTGTCGACTACAGAAAGGCAACGGTACCCATCGTGATAATTCTGGTCGAAAGAAGCAGGAGTCCATTGAAGTTCGAAGGGTCTACCAACGCGCTTTTCTTGGTCATTGTATAGTTTGTCTAGTTGCGAAAAGAATTCATCTGTTACAACTACGAAGAAATCGTAGTCTGAATCTGGTTGATTTGTACCATACACCCTGGAGCCAGTCTGGTAGATATTAACTCTGGTATTTGTGAGACCGCATGTAGATAGTAATTCACAAACATCCAACTCTGGTTGTTTTTTCATTTTTGATTGTGTGCGTTTGAAGAAACGAGTTCGTTTCGAGAACTAATCTTACAATATTTGAATAAATACGTATAGATTATATTCATAATCCAAATATGAAGCACTGATGGCCGAGTGGTTTTCAATTTTTATATCCATAGAAGGCGACAGACTTGAAATCTGTTGTGGAAACACGCGCAGGTTCGAACCCTGCTCAGTGCGCTCTTTTTGCTCCTCGAATCGTTTATTAATATCAATGGGATGATGTCATTAAAGAAGTTTGTATTTTTTATCTTTTTGTAATAAAACTCAACCAAGAGGACAAAATAATCTGTCAAAGATCAGACAGATCTAATAATTAGATTTTGCGACTTAAATAATATTGTCATTTATCATGTCGTATTTAAAATATATCATTTAATGAGCATGTTCACGAAATTGAGGATCAGATCTAGACAAGGTACCAAAATGGCAACCGCATTTGATAGCCCTACCTTAAGAGGGTACCATTTTCACACGACAATTTCCAAATTACGCAAACAGATTAATGCAATTAAATAAAGTGGAGAAAGATTGTACATTATGAACTACTCTTACCAATCATGTATCGATTATTCACCATGATTGTATCTGATAGGTTATCTGTTGCAGTCCGTATGGGAATAAGAACAAAGAGACTTTATGCGCAAGGGTACTATCGCCGAAGACTTGTAAAGTCGAAAGAAAAATCTATCTCACACAGTGATCACAATATTTGTACCTGCTACCAAATGGCATTACAGCAACGATCTGTGTCGACAATCTAACACGCGAGCACATCAAACAAAGTAAACTTTGTCCACGCTAGGTTCTTCTGGCACTTGGTATGAAATAGATCAAGGGTAACGATGGCGACAAGTACCTGTCGCGCAGTCAATAAGATAAATGGGTACACCGAATAACGGTTGAACAGAGTCAAAGGTAAAAAGCTATAAGGGTACGGTAGTAAAGAACCAGGTCAACACCGGAAAGAGCAATAGTTCAGCCAGAGAACTCCGTGTATAGCAGCAAAAATACATCAGAGATACTTTTATTGTATTATCGCGGCCTCCATTTGCTAACCTACCATCTTGCAACCGAATAATAGATGTCACTTATCTTGATCATTCAATGTCATTATGCTTTACTATCAAGGTTCCATATTTTGATTATATTTTTACAATCACCTTCCAAATATCTCTTGTAGTTGTAATAAAGTATAATCACCGCCGCTGTCGTTAATCATTTGATAATCAGATTTCTAATCATTATCTAGTACAACTATATTTTTATTTTGAATCATTCTGGTGAAGTCAATCTCCACATCAAACGTGCATTCTCCTGCCTCGCCAACTGATTGAAAATTATAAGACATTGAGAATGGTCAACACCTGAAAGGATGGTAGATGCATTCGAGCTTCTTGCAACGACCGTATTAACCTCCTTAATGATGGTATTTCCATTTGGTTGTTTTCAGGATTTACTAGAACTCTTTTAATTAATTTGTTTATTTTCAATCAACATAAATAAATCGAGACCTGGACAACTTGCAAAAACAAAGGGCTAGTCTTGAGGCATTAATAGACAGATAATTGATTGCAGCGCTATGCATAAAGATGGCATACTTGGTACAGCATGTTGAATCTTGCAATATCTATGTAATAATCGTCTAGATGTTGTGCACTTTGAGAACAGTTGCGTAAAGCATGATTCTTCTTGAGTCTGTTGGGTTTGACACTTTCACCTTCTCATCTTGGCACCAATATACCTAAACAATCCATGTACTTAGTTCTTTTTATTTTGGTTACCCCAGAAGAATAAGTAACTAAAAATTAATAATTAAACAATTAAGTAATTAAATAATTAAATAATTAAATAAATAAATAAATAATATTAGTGTGACTGATGAAGGTTTGATAAAAAGTACCTTGTATTAGATAATTCATGTGTCAATACTTGATTAAGTTCAATCCAAAACTTGAAATAGATTCAAACTTTAAAAACCTAGATTAAAAGGACGCACTGAGCAGGGTTCGAACCTGCGCGTGTTTCCACAACAGATTTCAAGTCTGTCGCCTTCTATGGATGTAAAAAATTGAAAACCACTCGGCCATCAGTGCTACAGGTTAATTAATTTAATTTCTATATATTAATATTATTTCTTAACAGATTACTACAACTTTATATTATTTTCTCTCAAGCCATCAACAGCAAGACGAATATTACAAACGCGAACAAATTATATGAAATTCCCATCTTCTGTGAACTTGAACTGCTGGTTTGGTAGATGGTAGTTAATACCAATGAATTACTATCAACATCTAGTTTGTTATCAACCGTGACACTTTGTAGCTGTACTTTGATCTGACGAAGACCTCCAACATTTACTTTTCTAATGCTGAAAGAATCTGGGTACAGTGCTTGCAGAGCGAGGTAGGCATCTCTAATGTCGATTGATTGTACACCAATCGCATTAACGTTGTATTCTATAGTTGACACGGTTCGATCGGAATCTATGAAACGTAACCTTAGTATGATCGGCTGGATCAGAACATTAACTTTCAATGTTAATTTCACACCAAGTATATTGGAGGAGTTTGTGATCACAACGTCGTTGTTAGGGAAAGATAAGGCGGCGGTTGCATTTACTTTGGTTGAACTATACAGGACCGAAGATGTTGGTGTAGATGGGGGCGGAAGTAGAGTGACATCTCCTGATACTTCAGAAGCGAGAATACCTGGCGTGCTTACTTCGATCGGTCCGACTACGGGTGTTAGTCGGGTAGGTACGGGTGTTGGTGTTGGTGTGGGACTGGGTGTGGTTATAAGCTCTGTGTATGGGCGTCTTCCGTTTATGTTTCCTGCTGGAAGGTAGTCGCACATGACGGACGTTACGTATCTCAAATTGTCACATCTAACTTTTGCACATCCAATCCTATCGGATGTTGCCCATACTAATTGTAGGTAAGATCCACATGAACCAGAGCATTTGTTACTAATTAAATGTTACGATTTTGTTTTTTAAGAAACTTACGTCGCAAAGTTATATCCATTGCCTCCACTTGCCCATGAGTTTTGTGCTGCTCTGATATTTGATATAGCACCTGTTGAGTAGTATAGGTTCTCACCAGGTCTCTCACCTTTCAAATTTCTATTTGAATTAATGGCTAATGAGCTGTTGGAATTTGTGCTGTAGCAAGTAACCATGTAGTCGGACACCATGTCCGCAAGATCTTGATCCCACGTCATCTCTTTCATGTCGGCTGCAGGAGGTGATACACCCTGTCGAACCGAGTTATGACCATCAACAATAGATTGAATGTCGGCAGGGGAAAGTGTTATAATTGTTCCCTGGCAAAGTACGACATCAACAGTAAACAAACAACATATTAGTGCAAAGGTGAGCACCGTGTTCATACTTACCACTACTTTTTATTGATTCTGGAACATAGTTCTTCATGAATTGACAGTGACATTGCTTATTATGTACATTTCGTGAAATTGACCAAGATTATAATCCACTAATACAAAGTCTGGTGGGGTGCATGGTCATATTATAACAATAAAATCCCACTCTCGAAAATTCATTTTTGTGTTTATAATGGCATTTATCTCTCAGAATCAAGAAATCCCGCAATATTCTCTTACACAACCTTTCACGGATATGCCAAAATTACGTCTCCTTATTAGACAAGAGACATCATATATCCGAAAACCTTTGGTTGTACGTTCCCCAACCTTCCAAATTCGTTTGTTCTAGCTTCCTATGCAGATTATTTTATACGCTGGGTTTTTTTCAAACTCGCTGAACGCACCAAAATACTGTCAAAATATAATCTCGCACATTTATCGAAGACATGGCAATAAATATTTATTGTCATTAACAAAAAAACTCGTATAAACCACTAGTACTGATGAGCATCAAACACAAACCAGAGAAAAAACCAAAGAGGAGCACAACAAGATTGTGGAATGAAACCTCAAATGGTATCAATTTATATGTTGATGAAGAAGCCTTGATCTCACATGGACAAAGTCTAATTCCAGCTCCATAGCTCCCCTCACATTTCATTTCATCATAAATATTACTTGTCCAACATACATCTTGCCATTGCTTATAAACAGGACTTCTGTGTTGTTCTGGAGGATAAAAGAATTCATGCGGTGCACAGACTTTACAATCAAAATACAACTTCATCACGTCACACCTATTTATTACTGGAAACATATAACGAGCACAGGTAGAACTGTGTCTCGAACAAGCACTGTTGCAGTCCTCGTCAGCATATCCGCTGACAATTTTAATGTCTCTTGCAGGAGCGTCGCTCATTACATAATTCGCATCATGCTCTGGATTCCCATTAACAGACTGTATAATGGAGGATCCCATATTTACATGGTCACAAGGGGTAAACTCTTTGCCCTCACAACCTTCAAGTTGGAATGCTTCATTCCAATCAAGAGATGAAGTGAGAGGGTCGTAGCAACCGGGGAATACCCTATCATTGCTCCTGCCATTGTGAATAGTCGAAGACACACCAATGTGCCTCATGATGTTATGCCTATACGTTACAAAAGTAGCACCTTTACCGAAATACTCTTCGGAGCGTTGGTGATGCATGGTCCAGACTTCACTTAGCAAAGAATCAGCAGGATACATAGTATAGTTTTGTTGTACCTCTCTTGCTATAATGGGAAGATGTTGGCATCTAACAATGATACCATTCAACCCTACGGAAGTTCGGATAACAGACCATCTTTTTGAAAAATATTCTCGGTCAACTGCATAAACAATCCGATTCAAGTGGTGGATGGCATGAGGACATAACACAAAATCATCCTCCATCAACATGACAAATTTATTATTATCGTTTGCAGTACAAAAATCATCATATGTGGTTAAAAGCATACCAACTACATCAAGATTTTGTTGTTTGTCGGGACTGCTCATCATCCTCCACTTGAATTTACCTTCAGATGGAGGCATCCCGATTAATGTTTTATTTAAATTATCTCTTTCGATAAATTTTATTGGAAATTTTTTACCCTTGAATGCACTTCTTTGCTCATCAAAGACGGTATGGGATGCTGTGGTTCGTGGATGGTAAACAATAACTTGACTAATCAGAGTAGAGTGAGACGTGACTACGCTCTCAAACAGGGTTACTAATGTGTCTTTTAGATAAGTTTCGCCACCGCGTGATATCGTTAAAATTGATACGCATAACATAATGTCCTTTGATATTGATTCTAATGCTATATTCTGAGAGCTTCTATACAATTTCGGTATTGTTTGTGATGGTTCTGGTAATTGTGCTCCCCATGGAATAATTAATTTGAACCATTCATATAATAAATAGGTGGTCAATATCATTAAAACGCACAAGCATTGGTAGAATAAATTACATGCAGGCTTCTTCATTGGCTTTTTAAATCCTCTAGAGTCGTCTGGGTCGTCATGGTAGGACACCCTCCGGTTGACCATTGTAACGTTTGTTCCCAGATTTTACCAATCCAAAATGTCACCTATACTGGGACCAGGTGGATTTTTGACCCAAAAAACCGGTCAAGTCGGAAGTTCGGTGAATCCGGAGGTTTTAATGATCCGTGGAATGATCACAGTTGAGTGAAACGTTCATGTACGTCTGATGTTAGACCTAAACGCACATCTCCTTGACAACATCAAAGTTTATGTTCGATGGCGACCACTAACAGATCCAACAACAGTCGAAATGGGGAATTGTAACTCACAAATAGGACAGTATTATTCTGTGGCAATAAAGCAACCTGGCGTGAGCAAATCGCAAAGGATGCAATCCTGGAGTAGTACAGCATCATTTGACAAGATATTTAACCATCTGGACAATAATCTACAAGTTTACAAGGATGTAGTCGCCGAATCTATTCCAAAGATTATGAGTGGGGATACATGCAACTTTTTTGCTTATGGTCACACTGGTAGTGGAAAAACACACACCATTGTTGGTTACAACCATGAAGACCCGCAGCAAATAGGACTAGTACTTTCTGCTGCAAGAGACTTGTTCGGCAGGTTAAAAGAATTAAATTCTCAAAATGGACTTCCAGCAGCAACGTTAGCAATAGGGTTGCGCATGTACGAGGTTCGTAAGAAGAGTGCATATGATTTACTTAATGCGCGCGTTGAATGTTTTGTTAGGGAGGGCCCTGATGGAAAGACCCATGTTCGAGGAGAAACTGAGATATTAGAAGGAGGACGGGTGAGAGTCAGACCTATTGTAATGATTCCTTGTTGGACTTTTGATGAGTTCCGTAAGACTTTTCAGACAGGATTAAATCTAAGAGCCACTGGTACTTCTACCGTTCACGATAAAAGCTCCCGTACACATGCTATTTTTGAGTTGGAGATTGTCAACCAATCGGTTGTAAAAGCGAGAGACGCAATTATCGAACGTCAAGCTGAATTAGTACCGCATGGAAAATATGCAACGGATGTATATATTGAGGAGCACAAGAAGGGCCTCATTCAAGACTCTAACGGAGGTTATATCCTTAATCCAAATTACACAATCAATCAAAATCTCATCGACCTAGCCGAGGCCAAAAAGCGAGAGTATGAAAAACGGGTTGAAGATGCAGAACAAGATTTGAAAACAATCTTTCATTCATGCTCACATTCGTGTCTTGGTGGGAAGTTTATATTTGTTGATTTGGCAGGCTCAGAGTATTATAACCAAGAGTCAGTATCATCATCGACAGGTAAATAGACAGACTGTTGAGGAAAAAAATGAAGGTAGACAGATCAACTCTGACTTGTTTGCTTTAAAGGAGGTTATAAGGTCTAGATCGCTTAATCATACTAGAATACCCTTCAGGTCATCGCCTTTAACTATGATTTTAAGGGAGCACTTCTTGCGCAGTGAACAGGGATCCTCAGCTATGATACTTACGATATTACCGGCGGCTGATCAATATGCGGCTACATTAAACACACTGAAATATGGAAGTCTTGTTGGGGGGAACAAGACTGGAGATGTTTCAAATAAACTGAAATAAAAATTGGATTGAGGTCTTTCACCACCGTCTTGTTATATATTACCTTCGGGTGTGTACTCCTCCGTAATTGCTTTGTGATATCCTCAAGCCATTTATTTTATTTTCCGCGAGCCAAAACATCTTCCACAAGCCAAATGTTTTCCACAGTCCGTCCGGAGTGTTAATGTTTATACAAGTCTGTACTGATTTCAAAACAATGGCTTTGCGTTTCTTCTTTTGAAACAAAGATATTTTCTATTTTTCTCCTCTTATTCGGACCACTGCTTCCACTCACTGGTCTCTTATTTCCACCTCGATTCTTTTTTGGTTAAGTTGTAGCAACCGAACTTGATGGTTTGGTTGTATTGGGTGATTGTATTGCATCATCTATGAGATAGTTAAAACCATAATATGTGAGTTCAGTATTACTTGGCTGTGGAGGAAGTGGATTTTGTGCTGCATCATCAATGTGATAGTTAAAACCTTAATGTGTGAATTCAATTACTTGGCTGTGGAGGAAATGGATCAAGTGGCTGTTGTTGATTTGGTTGATTGTGTGCTTGTAGCATCAGTTGCTGTGTCACCAATGGTTGTTTGGAAACATTCCATTCCACTGGAACGTGTGAATACTGTTGATAGACCTCTAAGCACAGATTTATACTTACAATGATAACATTTGTAACCAACAACAGTTATTGTAAATTTATATGAACCCCCACACAGAATCAATACAAACGAACACATTAACTGATGCAAGTGAGAATGAAGCGCCACTAAATTTATTCAAAAGGTCTGATATCAGAGCACAAACAGTTGGAACTCCCTATAATTTTAATGAACTCACTTCACCACAATCTGAAAGGCGCACGAAAGCACAAACGAACTTTATGGATAGATTTAATTCAATCCGACTTGCAAACAAGAACGTACAACACGAAGACAAACAATCTGAACTAGAAGTGCAAAAAAGAAAGCAGGAGCAGGAGTTTTTAGAAATGGAGAATAATTTTCGTAAACAAGTTGAAGTCAGCACCAGCATCAATGTTCAACAAACTCATAGTCAGTTACGTCAAAACCTACTCGATACTTTCAAAAGGAAATCGTCGCCCTTTAAAAACATTGACAAGCCCAATCATGAACCAGCCAAGCAACAGCCACCGGAGAGGAAAGGAAGGAGAAATAGTTGGAGTTCACCTTCAAAACCTACTATAACAAAAATCAGCCTTAACAACTCGAATGAGGAGCCTAACTTTATCGAACAAATAAAACAGTATGATGACGTATCCGAAAATGTATCACGGAAGCTAATGTTACCTGTAAATGAATCTATCAGTAGTATTACTTCCGCGCCTGAGGAAATTGACGATTACAATGAAGTTCAATCAATCAACAACAGCCAAGTATCTGACATAGTAAATTTGAATGAAAGCGCAAAAGATGATTTTATCAACTACACAGATGGTGATGAATCAGTTATAGTTGAAATTGATGATGCTGATGACAGTATACTCTTATCATCATCGGTTCAAGAGTACGATGATGAGAAGATCATAGTGGAGGAGGAAATACAGCCATTGCAGAACGAAAATTCGCTTGTTGATACTTTGTGGTTTGACATGAAAACTATGCTAGAGAACACGGAGGTGAGAAGAAGAGAATCAAAGTATGGGCTCATCTCTTTATAATATTAATAAATTATAGTCCTATTGATGAACCGAAGGTTGATCAGTTAATTGAGAGGTTAAGAAATTTAATTCTTCAGAGGGAACTTTTGATTTCACGTAGAAGGGAAACCGAAGAGATGCAAAGTATTCTGGTGAGAGAAAAACAGGATTATGACAATAAATTACTAAAAGTAAAACTCGATTATAAAGAGCACAGAGGTACAAAGTTTTATGCTGAGTTGAATAAAATACTGGAGGAGTAGAAGAATTATTAAAACATTATTTCTAACGCTGCAAAAAATGAAATGAATGTAAACAAAATGTAATAAAAAAATTAATAATTTATAAATGGAAGATTTTTGATGTACTTTTGAGAGTCTTTGGTAAGGTCTAAAATAAAGTCTGCTACATCCGCCCTTGAAATGTAAGCATTGACTGCTTGCGTGGACGTTGTTGCAATTCTATATTCTTTCGTTCTGGAACCATCTGTCAACCTTGCAGCTCTAACTATAACCCAATCTATATCATCTACTTTTGATAGTTGGTCGCTCATGAGTTGATGATCTGTTATAACAGCATTTTTAAATGTTTTTCAAAAAGAAACTCATAAATCCCTGACCAAGTGAGAAGTTGTCTTCTGATGTTTTTACTGCAGCTGTTGTCATTACTATCAATCTCTTGATGTTGTTTTCTCTCATGGCCTTCAGCACATTATCTTTAAATGTAACCATAATGTCCTTTTGTTCAGCTCCTACTAGACCTACAACAACATCACATCCCTTTACTGTCTTTTCAACGTCTTCATACTTGTATAGATCTCCCTTTATTACTTCTATTTTGTCGGCCACCTGAGATATAGAATCTTTTGTTGGGTCACGAACTAGCGCCTTTATTTGCAAACCCTCTTCGATTGCAAAGCGAACAAAATGGAATCCTGTCCCACCTGTGGCTCCAAATACTGCGATTGTCATGATTATTCTAAATAAAACTCCGATATTTCCTTTGTAAAAATTCTTTTGTAACATAACTTGTTGAGGGATGATGACGAACTATCGTGAGCGAAGCATTGTGAATGAGTTAGAATCAATGGTCGGTGATGTCAAGTTAAAAGCTGTACGATCCGTTAAAAATAGTATTATTGGAAATCGTGTCAAGAAGTGCTTATACGTCGAGTTAGGCGTAGTTCCACTGTATGTAACAACACACTCACTGAAAATAACATTTAAAGTTTGATATCAATTCTTAATTCGGAATCAGACTCGGCGTTAATTATAAATGCCGCAGCGACTTTAGGAAGTCTGTCGAAAATGTTTCCGGAGGAGTCAACACAACATGGCGTCACAGAGGCACTCAGCAAACACATTTCAAGTAATGACAAAAAGGTAATTGAAAGCTGCTGCCGGTCGTTACGAATTATATTCGTATCAAATAATAAACAAGATGTAAAAGATCCATTCAAGGTAAAATACAATACATGAAATTATAGCATTAAACAATCAGACTGAGTCAATCTCAGCCTTGATTAGGTTATTGTCTTCTGAACCACAACTTGCCGAACTTGCAGCATCCCTGTTGTCGGTGCAACCAACCATTGAAGCCATTGGTCCATTGACCCATCTATTGAGTTCTTCCCATGCAAAATGTCAAGAGGCTGCCTGTTCAGCACTTGCTTCAACATTTTCCAAACACCAACCAAGTAAGTGTCAACGGATCAATCCATTCACACCATTCACAACAGAAGAATTCATCGATGATAATTTATCGACGCTGCTGCTAAACATTTTAAAGACTTGTAAAAATAACAGAATGAGGTTAGTTGCCATCAAGTGTCTAGCACACGTCAACAGGATCAAACCACTTGCAACCAACGACATTATCGTAACAGTGCTACCGGTACGTCTCATTAACATTTCCATCAACCACTCACATGCTGTCAGATTATGATCAAGTTACTTTCGGAAGTGGACGACAACTGCTACCAAGAGGCTCCCTCAGTACTTTCAGATTTGATCCGCAACAACCCTCAGCTACAGAAGGCAGCATGTGATGCAAACGCAATTCCTAAACTAGTGCAATACTTATCGGCTGAACCAACAGTGGATGACAATATCAAAGAAAATGTTTTAATGTCATTAGCAGAAATATGTTCATTAAGAGACGAGGGACGAAAGCTTGTCTTTGATAGCAAGCCTCCCATTCTTTCCACAATTGTTAATCTTCTTGATAGTCCTAATAGTCGCGTCCGGCATGCTGCTTGTACCTGCGCTCATTCTTTATCCAGAAGCGTCAAGAACCTCAGAACTAGTCTTGTAGATGCTGGCATTGCTAATTACTTGTTAAAATTGTTGGACGACCACATTCAGATCCAAACCTCTGCAGCTGCTACTCTTTGTAATTTAATCATGAATTTTCACCCCATGAAGCAGTATGTATTGGAGAAGAATTGTGTTAAAAAGTTGGTTGAGTTTTGTGTGAATGGCATGAATGATGTATTGCGTCTGAATTCCATAACTGCTATAAAAAATTTGTCCTTCCGTTGTGGTGTTGGTGTGAAAAGTGCAATCATGTCCGAGTTGGGGCGGGATCAATTGTTTAAACTTTTACAAGATCATGACCATGAAATCCAACGTCATACGATGAATCTGATTAGAAATTTATTATTGGGCGACATGCCAGAACGTTTTCTTGAAAATTTATTGTCAGATAATACCTTGTTAGATATTGTTACAAATAAAATGTGTGCATCACCCGATCACGTCTCTCCTGGAATGTTGGTCCAATGTGCCTTTGTGCTAAGTAATATAGCTGCTGTTGGAACGGAACAAGACCGGAAGAAGGTTTTGGCACAATCCGTCTTGTCTCCAGTGTTGTCAGCAATGACACATCAAGATAAGGATGTCAGGATAGCCATCTTGTGGTTGATTATTAATTTGGCATGGGATGTAGAGGAAGAAGAAGGAGGAAGAGAGTCCTGGGAGGCAAGAGTCAAAATCTTGAAGGACAATGGTTGTAGAGATAAGCTGACTCATTTAGTTAATAATGATGCCGATATGGATGTTAGAGAAAGAGCAAAACAGGCACTGGAACATTTAGACAATGGTGCATCTCATCCTTTATAAATAATGTTGATATTATAATTTTCATTTTCGTTCTGAATCTTCTCAAAATTTCATGCTTTCCATTTTTCTCGCAATAATGTTTTGATGCTTTCCTCTAATGTAGAAGCGATCTGTTCAATTCTTCTAAAGGCACACGGAGTAAATAATCTGTTGTAATGAATCAACCGAATTACTTTTCATTCAAGTTTGTGCAGGAAAAAAACTTCAATCATGTCTACCGAGTATGAGCAACAGAGATTGAAGAACATTGAGAGGAACCAAGCACTTTTATCGAAACTTGGCATAAAAAAGCTTGTTGAGGATGAAGCTACGCAGAAAAAGCCAAAAAAAGAATTAATTACATTATTACCTGAGGAAGTTTTTACCAGGGTCAGGAGGAAATCACTCAGAACAACGGCGAACGAAAAACCAGTGTACAACTATGAAAAATTTCAAAGAGAAAGACAGAAAGCCGAGAGGTTAATTGCCGCCGAGGAAAAGAAGGCTCTCAAGGAAAGTCTGAAATGGACAAAGACTATCCGTTCTGAACAAAGAAAAAGCAAGGCGCGAAGCAAAAAGAGGAGGTACGAATCAGAGGAAGAAGAAAGTGCAGAAAGCGAAGAGGATGACGAATCTGAGGAGGAGACCAACAATGATAGTAGCAATAGTGATTTGGAGATCAGTCAAGAAGACGAGATGGATGAAAATGACGGCGTCATAAGAACAAGACGAAGGAATACCTCCGAAGAGTTTGGTTCCGACAAGAGAACCTCCTCGCGTCTCATCAAAAAGGTAATAAATAAACAAACACGCTTTAATCATTTTGTAGCCAAAAATTGATTACAAGAGCAGTAGTTTACATGTGTTCACAACAGACAATCACGACCTTCACCGATTCAGCATTAAAAGAAGCAGGCAAAGACACCCGGTAGTCATGTTCACTGGCGTTCCTTTCAACAGATCTCATCACACAGTAAGCATAATACTTTTTAATTTTAATTAACAAATAACAGACCGTCCAACAACTTGGCGGAACAGTGGAAGAATCAGACGTTTCAAAAGTGACACACCTCATAACGGATGGAAAATTAAGAAGAACAATAAAAATATTATGTGGCATCAACATATGTAGTCACATTGTCAGTTTAGATTGGATAGTAGCCAGTCAGCTTGCAAAGACTTTCTTGGACGAAAAAAATTACATTATTACTGATCCGGAAGTTGATGTGGTCAAGTCCCTATCTAATGCACGAAAAAGGAAATTGTTCAAAGAGATGCGTTTTTTTGTGACTCCAAATACAAATCCTGGTCCTAGTCAAATGGCTTCTGTTATAGAGAGTGCCGGTGGTACCATAGTGAAGAATGTAAAAGACTTTGATGTAGATGATGAAGAAGAGGTTGAAACTTTTGATAAAAATAAAATAGTCATTGTAACTTGTGAAAAGGATCAAGACTTTTGTGAAAAGAAAATAAAGAATGTTAGCAGTGTTCAAATCCTTAATGTTGAGAAAGTCATTGAAATGATTTGTCACCAAGAGTTACTTGTAGAGAAGAAGGAGAAGGAGAGCGATGACGAGAGTAATGATGACAATCAAAGTAAAAAAGATGCATCTAATGATGATGATTCGGACCAAGAGAATGAGGAACAGAAAAACAGCGACGATGACAACTCAGATGAAGAAGAAGAGGAGGATGAACAAAAGAATGAATCACTAATTCATGATGGAAACCTTTTAAATTCTGATGATGATGATGATGCAGATGATCAAGAAAAAAACAAAGACTCAACAGATGACGAAACGAATGATGACAAGAAAAAACAAACAATCGTCGCGTCATCACCTACCAATTCTGATGATAAAGAAGATGAGAAGGAAGAAGATTCAGTTCCCAACTCTCCCATCATGATCGACGAAGAAGAAGATGACGAAGATCGTCCAAGCTCTCCAATCTTTGAAGACGAATAAATGTACATTTGTAAATCTAAAACTTTTTTTCACACAGATACATCACAAGCAGTCAAGTCTAATACTTTACATAAAGGAAAGTTTTTATTTAATGGTTCAACAAAGAGCATGTCTTCTTGAATTGTTCACCCATGATTTGAGATGGAACCTTGGCTTCACAAGCATCTCTAATGTAGGCAACGTATTTGATGGAGGCTTCGTTAACCTTTCCACAAGCATCTTCGAACTCTTCGACTGAACTCTTGATACAGTCAACATCAACGGCATTGTCGCTGGTGCAACGATCGTCGTTACTTCCGTTCAATCTAATCTCACGTGCTTCACGGACCTTGTGCAATTCGAAAGCATCGCTGAAGGCACCGAAGATGGTGTCGGCAACATCTTGATCTCTCTTGTGTGCTGCCAATTCCTTTTCAAAGTAAGTTCTCTCGTAAACGTCGTTGGCGGCGGATACTTGTCTGACCAACCAGTCCATCTTGACATCTCTTGATGAGATTCCCTTGCGGTTGGCAGTTCCCTTTGGTGCTGGTACTGGTCTTTGACGGTTGAACAATCCATTGTAGTTGTACTTGAATGAGTTGCCCAAGAAGTTACCGATTGGTTGCTTGGCGATGCTTAGATCACCATAACGGCAGACGTGGGATTGGGTGGTCAAGGCCTTAATGACGTCAAATTGCTCGGAAAGGGATTCCTTTTGAACGTCGACGGCTTCGGTGTCGTTGATGAAGTTGAATGAATAGCAATCGTTCAAGTAGGCTCTCTCTTCGCTGTTGTAGTCGCAAGCGTAGCTGCTTTCGAAGGGGTTGGCGGCAGTGGTTGCGTAGATGCGTAACTTGTCGCTCAATAGCTTGTTGAACATTGATCCAGATTCACATGCTTCGAGGTAGAAGACCAATTGGTCGAACTTCTTCTCCTTGCTCATTTGGGTCAAGACTTGGATCAAATCCTTGGCGTATAGCATCTTTCCTGGGAAGGCAACTAGACCTGGTGCTCCGTGATCAGAGAAGAAGATGAACACACGGTCTTCGCTTGTGCTCTTTAGGGTCTTTCCTGATCCGACTCCATTCATGTCCTTGCCCAACAAAACGTTCAAGAAGTTCTGTGGTGTGACGTCCTCACCAGTGTAATCCTTTGGTACTCCAGGGTAGACATTCTCACCATTGTCGGTGTTCTTGATAACACCAGGGTGTCTGTTCTGTGGGTTGTTTGCAATGTCATCCTTCATGAAAACAATAATGTTGCTGTCTGGGATTCCCTTCTTCTTTAATACTTGGTACGCGTGGCACACATCGGATTGATGGCGGTAGTTATAGAAACCGTCGGAACCAGCAACGAGGACTGCCCAGTTTTGTCCTGCCTGTACAGTGGCAATCAATGCGCAGACAACTGCGAGTGATAATAGAAGGAAGCTTCTCATTGTTGTTTTTTTATGATATAGTTTTGATCAAACGCAAGTCCTTTTTGAAGTGTCATGGATTGATCATTCCTACCCAATGAAAAAGTTTCCTTTTTGTAAAAAGACCGGAGCACTTCTCCGAGGGCCGGAGAGGTAATTGTCTTCATAAGACCTTTTTAACCTTATTGAAAAAATAGTATTTAAGTTGAGGGTGATAGCAATTACTATTATACATACTTTTTTGGTAAAATAAAAGCTTTTTAAACAGCAGTTTGCTTTGAGTGAAAAGAACTGATTCAAGAGAATATACATGTTGCTGTAATTGATGTTTAAGCCAGTGCACTTGACTATCTAACACAATTTGGCTCGACTTGTTTGTGTCGCAGTATATTGTGTTTATTTTCTGCTAATGCAACACAATTTGCACAGGAGTATATTGAAATTTAACTGATCACATCGCAGCCGCTCTTTCTAGTTGAGAGGTATTCGAAATTGCAGTAATAGAAATAAGAAAGTTGGTCAGAAACTTTCTGAGAATCCATCAGTTGACCAACCACTCGGAGAGAGTAATAGACCCAAGTACATACAAATTATGAATATGGATGGATCCGTATTGGAGTATAGTGGTATACATTATGCAGTTCCATGAAAACAACACAAATCAATCATTGTTGATAAAAGTCACAACTGGATGTTTCAATTCTCCGGCTTTTGTAAATCGCGAAGAATGGCGCGTCCAATCAGAATCGAGGGGCTCATTCGTGGCTTGGCTGAGCACAGACTGTGTGGTTGTGAACTATGAGTATCTGAGAATCAACATTTGAATGACAACAACAACACATATAGCAAGAAGCAGACTATACGAACAAAAAACTACAAGATAAATGATGATTCATTTCAACTCGACTGTCGGTTAAAGTAATGAGACAACCCGTTCAAGCATAAATACACAACATTAAAGGCACACACATGTATAATGCAATAAAGTTTACCCTAACAATTTCACTTTGGCTTCCAATTATTGTTCTGTTTTAATCATTTATTTGTGATTCTATTGAGCTAGGGCCTGCATTCAAATCTTGTAGCAAACAAGCTCTAGATGCCAAAAAACTGTGTTCGTATGTTTTAGATGCTACATTTGATCCGTATGTCAGTAAGTGAGTGAGTAAACATCAACAACAAATTAACATACCATCCAGGGAATGCTCGAATCTTCTCTTTTTTAAAAGTAGAATAATATTGTGTTCTTCCTGAAACACAATAATTTGGTCCACATGGCAATCCACATCGTATTTGAATACTTGAGTGAATATGCCGCCATTCATACCACTATGACTTGCTTGGAGTCTTAATGCACATTGTTAGCATAATGCAACATGGAATTACCTTGGATGTATTACCTATATACGACCCATGTATAAATGTTTCTGGCAAATTCTTGTTTGTAACCAATATTAATAATGTTGATTCATTGCATCAGTTTTGCAAAGCAATTACGAGTGAGATCTTGTGATTATTGGTAATAAAGGTGCTACGTCCTTTAGTCTTCCAGGGTTTGATTACATGTTATTGATCATCATTGTGTGTTTGGTTAAAATCCTTCATATCTTTCTGTACATTATTGGTTGTATAATGGTTTTGAGATAAAAGGTTTGAAACAGCCGTGAAACATGCATCATTACAATAAATTTTGAGTCAAACATCAAATCACTCTAGTAACCTGAATCTGAAATGATCCATGATAAAAACCACTGAAAGATATAAACAACACCATACAAACCTACATTGTTTTACAAAAGGTTGGAATAACTAAAGATTCAGGTTCATATAAGCCACCGGACTCTGAATGTATTGGGGATATATATGAGATAATTAATATTATATCATAAGCGAAGACAATATAAGAACAACGAAGGTCGCGTTGATTTAGAACATGTTCTATTGTGAGGAGCGAAGCCGTCACAATACAAAAGAAGTGAGGAAATCATCGCAACCTTCGTTGTTCTTATATTGTTGAAGCGTGATGCAGTTACCTGATTATCAAGAATGTATACAATAAAATTTTTATCATGCCACTCGTGAATAGTTTTGTATGCTGTATACTATGGTGAAATAGATCAAGCCATTATATTGTACAAGCGAAATCAATTACGGATACGATTAACACACGTTTTATTGCAAGTATTTGTTTCAACTAGTGTCACGCTTGACCTTTACATGCTTTTTTTTGGTGTCTCTCTTCTTTGAAATTCTTAAGGGCGTTTTTTACTGCTATATTCACTATTAATATAAGGTGCAGTGACATATCCATTGAATTTTTTAATGTACTTTGATGGAAGACCACAGGCATGTGTGGTGGCTTCGTAGTGGTCGTTGACACTGGACACTTCAATTGTGAAGCCAGTCGCTTAGTGGGGGGATGGTATGAAAAGCAAACCCGGAATGCTTGATGGTTGCATATTCCAATACCAAGCAAATGCGTGACATGGTGACGAAACGGGCAAGTGAAGGACATTTTGAAAATGTGCTTCCCATGTGAGGCCGGATTGAAAGTGAGTCCCAAATGTGCTGGTTTGTAAGAGTTTACAAAATCAGCAAGGGCTGATTTGGACAATTCAGGAAGCGGTACTGGTGGAGGTGTACACCATGAGGTACCTATGGGATTTGTTGTGGTGGGATGTAAGGAATTTATGTGCATCAATAATGCCAGAGTTGATGTTGACGGAATCCATGGGGAGACATATGAAATAATTCTCCTTCTTGCCGTCTACTGGTAAATAGACCGACGTAAAATGTGCATCACCTTAGGGGCAGAAAAGTTTGTTATCATTTTTGGAAGCATAATGTACAAATGTGATTTGTTGATCAGAAATTTCTTTGAGTTTGTTGAAAATCCATTCTTCAAAGGTGGGACTTGATTCATATGCCTCTTTATCTTTAGCAATGTTGTTGTTCTTCTTCGGTGGCAAAAATGCATTCATTTTCTTTTTCAAACTCGATTGTGATTGTTTAGAATTGAGGTCGATGTCATAATCGTAATGAATGCAAAAGTCACTTTTTGCGAGAAGGCATTTGAACTGCTTGTACCTCTTGTTGTGTTCTTTGGAGACTTCAAATTCTGATTCTGATTCAACATCATCATCTGATCTGTTAAGAAATGGATTGCGTTTGTCGCTGCTCACACAGTATTTGTATCCGTACTGTTTCGTGTAGTCCTTCAAAATGTTGTGTTGCTTCTTGTTGAAGCGGAAACTTTTTCTTTCTTGCCTCGATGTGTTTCAAAAATTCGTTGAGATCAATGGTCAAATTATCCATCTTCCTACGATCGTCCTCCCACATCTATACATCTTTGTTGGGTTTGTAGCAGGCTAACATATTTAAAATTTATAGAATTAATTTACATACCATTTCTTGCTTCACAAATTTTTGGACGGTGTTTTTAAGCTTCGTTTTCTTGCATCTTTGTTTTTTCTGTTTTTTCCAATGGTTAGATCTCACTATTTCCGTATGTTTTTGAAACTCAGACACATCCAAAACATTTACTCCGACTTTGTTGCGTAAGTTAGGAACATCTTCTCCGACTTCACTATTTGGCTTGGATATATGGTCTTGCTCAAGGTTCTCATGAGCCCTCAAACCTCTTTGGTATTTTTCAATACCATCTCTTTGGACAGTGATTGTGTTTCCCTCTTTCATTTTTACAAAGTTGTTCAGAAGTTGATTGTGTAGTATAGGTTTGCACCACAACGTTCATATAGAGAATCGAAGCCACCCATATTACTAGGAGCACAAACGACAAACGTAAGGACCTGTATAAAAAATAAATTCCTACACGTACGGTCTCCCTACGCCCACCAGGTGTCCATACAAATACAATCTCACATCAGACGAACAGTAGTTGGAGTTGACAAGTTGTTTACAATTTTGAAAAGTCTACATCTCTGCCAAACAAAACCGTAACCATGATACAACTGTACAATACAACTGTTGAGGTAAAAAAGTGGAGATTTAATGCTAACATATACATACAAAAGAAAAAGCATGTACATACAATACAACATTTATTTTGAGCGTTTGTTTTCCATCCTCCTTTTTCTTTGCAGCGCGGCTATGCCAGCATTGATTTTCCTGTGATTATAAGTAGGCAGTACATTTTTCTTTTCGTCCGTGCATACAAGAGGGATGGAGTACCATTTAAATCTACTGTGGTACTTGCTTCCAATGTTTTGGTACGAAAAGTAGAATGTGATGGGGAACTTGATGGATACGGTGACAGTATTATTTTTGTACTTACGGAACTCTTCATTGTCCCCGTACATCTTGATGAATTGTTCCTCCGTCATACGTAGTGCCGTTCCCTCCACACAATTAGGCAGCTTTCTCAATGGTGTGTACGTGTTGCAGGTGGTGGTGTTAAATGTCTGTTTGAACAGTTCCAACGGCATGTCAACATGGGTTGGGGTGCTTGAATACACATTCCTTCTAATGTTTTTCTGCAGAACAGAGCGTGTAGAGTCAAGCACAAAATTGGTAGGGGCCTGAGCAGATTTCTTTGCCGCTTGCTTAGACTTCCTTTTTTTCAGAATCTTTGAAAGTGAGAATCTGCGCTCACGAAAGTTCTGTGGGAGTTGCTTGAACGTTTCCTTTTCAACGGTACGATCTTCATTTAATACTTCTTCAATTACTCTTGGTACCACTGGAGTTAGAAAGGTAGCAGCTGAACGTTGTGATCGTGTCATTGTTTTCTATGTATTATTCAAACATCCCATCCTTGACTTCATAGCTTAGGGCTGCTCTCTCTCTGGTCCAATGAAACAATAGAGTGAGTTGACTTGGTCAACCATACCGTTGTGATACAGCAAATATTTAACAAGAAGTTTCTGTCAATCAGAATTTGAAGACTCGACTTAGATAAGGCAGTGCATAAATTTTGTCAATGAGCTCACTTTGTGAGCATTTATCTGTCAGATTTGATTAAAAAATGTCATGAGAAACAGCAAAACTTGTAGGAATCATCAAGCTAATAAAAAATCCAGAATATCCAGTAAGACATTTTAAAAGACAAACTGTTTATAGCATTGTTGAATAAATAACTGATTTTATCCTTACTTTAAACCTTAGATAGAATGTGACCTTTATCAATGCGATAATATTCCTTTCGGATCGATCCTTTACCCACTTGACAGTTGGCGGGAACGCCATATCAAGGAAGATTGTTGTGGGTTTCCCGAATAGTCCTCGCGGGACAATTCGTCCTGATGCTAAAATGACCTTCAGTACTATATTCCTCCACTAGATAAGAGGGAATTAGTGTTGTTTCAGTGTGCGTCTCATCTAAGAAATTCCAATGTGAGGGACATTAGAGCAACTATTTTGATTTATGAGTATCGGATTATCAGATAGCTATTTATAGTTTCATGTTTACATTAAAGGGACATATTATAAAAAGCCGACTGCGGACATCAAACAAAGAAAATGGTGAACAACACAACACAGGTGAATGGAGTTATGTCAATGGAGAGGAAGGTCTGCAACAATTGTGGTGGCTCTTGGATAGATTTCCCTGGATTCAGATACTTTTGCAAGAACGAGGCCTGCTCGGCGACAACACCTACTTCTAATACCCCTGATCGAGCCTACTTTTGATCATATTTATGGTTCATATATATAGGTGCTAACAGACAGCTGCTATTTAGTACTTTGGCAGACGTGTACACAATAAACTACTCTTTGAAACTACATCAGGTTTATTTTAGAGCATGCTTTATTATGAGTCTTTCTATTGCCATGACATTTATAAAATATTTATGTTGAACCAACATGCAATTTAATCTTTTAAAAAATAACAATGTTAAACAAAACTCCACTCTTAATCTAGAGACACAATAATACGGATGATACTGATGTACTAGTATTGTCAATGTTGGACTATTTCTAAACAACAAAGCACTAAGTGCCTCATCATGATGAATTGTAACCAACTCAACTTCGATGTTGAGCAATGAAGTATTTATCATGTAGTGCAGATCGCCTACAGCTTGCGGAGAGAATTATAGAAGGCGTTTGGTCGACATATAAATTTCCAGCTGTCGAAGATACAAAAAATCACAAGCTGATCTTTCCAGAGACCAATCCACAAGGATTAGATCTAAAACATCAATATTTCCACGAACCCAGTTGCCTTCACAATGAAGGTGTATGGCACAACTGTATGATGGGCTTAAATTACGTATTGGCATCAAAGACCCAACTCAGGATCAATGAAAAATCAGAAGCAGTGAATGAGTCATTACACAAAAATCTCAAGCAGCTGAACTATGATTTCGAACGAAATTTGTTCAGAAACAGAACACATTCACCTTACTGGGACCACAGCACAATAAAAAGTATAATTTTGTTTAAATAATTCTTACTTACAAGTCAAAGCACGACCTTTCGGAAAGCATTATGAACAAGACGACACCCACTGTCTAAATACAAATGCACTTTCCATCATCTATTGGAGCTTTCTTACACAAGGTAAGCAAGAAAAAAAATTGAAAATAACAATTCAAGGTAATATTGACATTGAACACATGTGGGAGTCTATACAAAAAACATTTTACTGTGAAGAGTTTAATCTTTACAAGAAGGTACCCAATGTGCAAAAGTACAGAGCCATAGATCATGCAATACTGTTGTTAGCCGCCCATCGTACTCTAAATAGTCCATTGTCTTGCTTTAATAAATGACTCTCGCAGACAGTTTTTGCAGAAATTAATACTGGATCTGACGAATGTTTTACTTAATGTTTTTAATTATGCCGATCCTGATCTCATCAAGTCTTATGTTGTACCTTGTGAAAACGAAAATAAAAATTCGTCCAGAATACAGAGGTTTGCTTGGCAAGACACTTGGATTGCCATCACCCTTGAGATGCTGAATGTAAATGTGGATGTGCTTACAAAAAATATTTATGAAACCTTTGTTGAGCAAAGTACCGGTTTGTTATACAATGAGCCGCGTGTAAACGGACAAACAAGTTGGGGTGCGAGTTTATGTGTGTTTACCGGAGACCTTTCACTGTTCTATCTACTTTTAAGCTTACAGAATAAAGCAGCAGACCATCCTTTCTCTGCCTCTTTCGACCAATTCCTCCAAGATAATTTGATTATGAATTCAATAAGCAATACTTGTTTGGTGGCGGAGTCGAGGGAGTTTTTGGAACCATCACTATGGGCAAGTTCGGAACTCACTTTCGCATTATTAATGTCATCGATGGACTTAAAATTTTAGTCTAGGATTAAAAGTGTTGTGTTTTTCTAGGTTGTTGTTTGTTCTATCATGAGTTGAAATCAAGGTCTAAAAGTACATTTATTATTACATCTACCACTTCTTTCTAAAAAAGTACAGAGTGTTTCCGTTGCCATTGACAGGTAGTATTCTTGGGATTCTACCATAGGGGTGCTTCTTTTCTTTTTTCTTGACAACTGTTGGAACTGGAGTTGTTGTGGTTGGTACCGCGGCTGCTACTCCTTGAGAGCTGACTTCCTGAACTGTTTCTTGGGACAGTACAGAGAGAACGAATAAGCACAATAGTATTAGAACACTGGTTACTTTCATTTTTGTCTGTTGTGAAAATGTTTCTCCGCAACATGTTCGTTTTTGACGTGATGATTGACAATGACAACCCAAAGATAGCAAAATCCCGAATAGTGATCAGCCCCCTTCGGTTGAGCATCTTGAGCGCCAAATTTAATTGAGTTAACTATAATCGTCATAAAATCAAAACGATCGGAACAATGACTGTCATATTAAAAGTTTAATCCTTCCTCTATTTGAACAAACTAATGAACTAAAAAGAAGTGTACTTATAGGAGAGAAAAGCGTGCTGAATGTCTAATAATCAACGTTGAATAAACCTCTTTTGAAACTATAGTTAAATACATTTTTGAGATCGCACAAGTATAAAGTACGTGAATAACTTGAAATTGTAATAAAACAGAGAAAGTTGGCTCAATTCAATATTTTAAAAAATTTAACATGAATGATAATTGCCCTTGTTGCGGTCAAATATTTGATCATCCTCTCAAACTAAGCTGCGGACACTCCATCTGTCAAAGATGCGCCGACGAACTGTTCTCCATCCAAGTGTTGAAAAAAAAGATCACTCTTGAGGACCCCAGTACCACTCTTAAAAATAATAGAATCAAGGAAAAAGAAAAAGAAGAGAGCCCTGAAGTACAGTTTGAGCCAAAAGAGGATACAAAAGAGGACCCAAAGGTTGAGGACGAATCAATTATGCTAGATGAAATTCAATTCGATGATGATGTTGAAGTGGGAGCTAACGGCGACAATGAACCAGAAACTGAGACTAAGGAAGTACAAGCCGAAGAACCCAATAAAACCACCGTAGCTCATCCAACTGAACAAGATCACTCAGAGACTGTCGCAATTTCATGTCCATCATGTGAGGCCTTGACACAAATCCCAACATCAAAGCAACCAAAGGACGTGTTACAATTCGATAATGCCTTGGACACATTAGTCAAGGAATACTTTGCAGCGCGTAAGTTTCAACTCTTTACATTTTTTTGTAACAAACTCAAGCATGTGGACATGACTGTGGCAGGACAGCCGTGCAGGACTGTGCTAACTGTCGTATATCCTTCTGCCAGGAGTGCTGGGCAGTGGTCCACAGAGGCAACATGGCCTCCCACCAAAAGTTAGAGCTGCATGAACTTGACGCCATCCAAAGATGCGCAACCCATCTAGATCAGACTCTAGATCTATTCTGCAGAGAATGCGACGTACTTGTTTGCATCAAGTGCGCATCGTTCGGTATGTGTGATTCAATCATCAATTTCTAACATCATGACAAGGCTCTGAACACAAGAAACACAGCTGCACACCCATCGAAGAGTACTCTTTACAATTAAAGAAGGATGTGCTCATTCCCAAGTTTGAGAGTTTAAAAGTCGCGTCGAAAAAGTACGAAACGCATGCCTTAGGCATTGACACATCCGTTGAGCACATTGAAAAGGCTCACCAAGAAATCAAGACTCTCATTTCAAGTGAATTTGAAAAGATCAAAAAGGCAGCCTCCAGGACAGAGGAGGAGCTGCTATCGTTATGCGACTCTGTCCGACAACAAAAAAGTAAGCATTCCATCACTCACAATGTGTCAACAATTAATTTTGTAGCTGATCTATTACAAATGCAAAAAAGAGCCTTATCGACGGTTGAGAACACAACTAAGCTGCATCTAAACGAGGTCACAAAAGTGTTGGAGGACAGGGAGTCAACGATCAATGCATTCAAGCTCATCAACATGAAGAAGCATTTGGAGTTCTTGACCGAACAAACCACAGACAAGCACATTCAATTGGAACCATTAGCATGCTGCAGCGACGATTACGAACGCATCATTGATTCCACGCTCATCGTACAGGACGTTACAAACCTTGGAAACAGATGTTTGGACGTTCGTAGGAAAGTGAAATACATTGTTAATGAATATGAAGAATTACCAACGCCCGTTGGAGAGGCATCTCAAGTAACTTATAACGCTGACGATGAATTGAAGACTCCCATCAACAATGACAATCAAGAACATAATTTCAAGAAGAGGAAGGCATCGGAAGTGACCGAAGACGGACAACAACATGGAAATAGCAAGAAGAAGAAAAGGAAGAACAAGACCAAGAAGCAACATTTGAAGGATAGTTTGGATAAGATTAGCAAACATTAAAATAAATTTAGATCATACTTTTTTTTTATCATGGGTTTATTCATTACAAAATAAAATATTTACAATAATAATTACATGCACGTTCTTCTTGTTTTCCTCTTGATGTTTATAACTTCTCCTGAATTCCTTTCAATGGCTAAAATGTGGGTATTCTTACTGGCACACAGAGAAACATATTGTTTATGGAATGGAGGCGAAGGTAGTGCAGAGAATTTCTGACCATCAAACTTGACAATCGTGTGATCCGTTTTTCTAATGGCAAATACAGAAAAATCTCGTGCGACGGAGATGTCCGTCGCTGTTAGTGTAGGGTCTACCATCTCCCATGTTTTTGTTGCATGTTTGTAGGTGACTACATGGTCCTTAAAAGTGATTCCCCATACTTCGGGCTTCTTGTGAAATTTTTTTAGGTTGATGGAAATTTGTTTTAGTTTAGCGACTCCGAGTGTTCTCCACTCGTAGGACCTTGTCTCATTGTTCATGACACGCTTTAAAGGTGAACCGTCGTCCGCGATAGCGTAGACTTTTGTTTTTTTATTAGCTCTGCTTCTAGTCACGCAAACTCTATTTAACTTGTACTGATGGTCATGTGCCATTTTGGGTTTCATCTTGTTCTTGTGTTCCTTGAATTTAAATAGCTGACCCTCGTTGCTTACGGCAAACAGCACACCTTCCTTGGTAAGGCTAATGTCCCTGAATTGCATTCCCTGTAAATTAATATAGGACCAAATATATGAGTTCTCTGGATGCCCAGGCCTTGGAGTATTGGTTTGGCGTTTATAAATGTCACCGTCGTAACTTAAACCGAAGACTTGATTGGCATGCCTATCACAGGCCACTACTCTAATGCTATGCTTTCCCAGGTTTTGGTCTTGCCTCATGCGCTCAAATACCATTTGGTCTCTCATGTTCAAAGAAGCTCTTGAAGCTCTTTTTGTGAAGGATGTATAATGGTCGTCATTTCGGTCTATCTTTTTGTTTGCAAAGGTTAGGGAGCTGTTCTCTTCAGACGCCAGCGAGGGCTCCTCTGCAACAACGGGATATCGGTCATTTGAGGTTCCATACATGTTTGGAAGGTTTAAAAAAGAGTTCTAAAATTAGATTCCAATATTTACAAAAATAGAAGTAATGGAGGCGCGCACTAATGTCGATCACGTTGATAGCATGGCTGAGAGAAAACATGGGTTCAAATTTTCTTCAAAATGTATGTTGATCAACATATAACAACCATGAACACATCTTGGTTTCAAATTCCAGAAATCACCAAAAGTACAAGAATTAAGAAAAATTAATAATAAAACATTTTCATTTGAAGGTCCGAAAGGCTTTCTAATGATAGCATCATACTAAACACATATACATTTTGCATAATAATTATGGTATTCTAAATTGTTGTGTTCTTTCTAGTATAATAGTGTTCCTGAAACCTGCTATTTTAATAGTGATCTGACCTTGAACTACATAATGAGCAAAAAAATCTCGTACGATTAGATCGCTGATAATCGGGAATGCGGGTAGGTTGTCAAGCGGTATAATTCCTTCTACACTGAATTTTGTTGACACCAAGGGTAACAAAACTGATTCTTCAGATGTTTCGTTAAATGTCTGCTTAATTGGTGTTTTTAGATTATATTCATTGGAACCCACTTTGTCAACTATATAATGTTAATTTAGAACAAAGATGTCTTCATACCAACCGTTATTTGGAAGAATGCAGTCTCCAATTGAACGTTTATTATGTTTTGGTTAACCCCAACCACTGTTATCCGAAATCCAACCGACCTGTCCGAAACAGGAAGGTGATATAGTTGCAGTTGGTCAATGTATAGTATTGGTATCAAGAAAAATGTGTAGTATATAATAATAGAAGCTGCAGAGAGAAGACAAATCACCGTCGCAATTGACATTAGGCAAAATCCACATCTAAATTTTAATGGCGACTTCCATAATGTATTTACCTCCAATTGGCAGTTGATTTTACTTCTTGTATAAGTGCAGCACTGTCATATCTTTTTTCTTCGTCTAAACCAGCCTCCACCAATGTACAAACTTTTTGTGTCGAGTTGTGAAGGCTGCTAAAGAATCCACTGCCTATTGGCGTAGATACTTTCCTTGGTGAATCATCATGTGTGTCACCAATTGTTCTGGTTGTAGGTTGATTTATCGAGTAGAAGAATTCTTCCTCCAAGTTCTGTTTTGCTAACGAGTTAGGAACTAAGCTGTTATAATCCACTCTTGTTACTGTGGCAGTATGAGCTATCAACGAAGACCTCTCAGAGGAATCCTTCATCTTGTAAGTGTTAAAAATTAAATCAACCAAATTGGGCGGTGAGTCAACAGCTTTATGTTCAGTCATATTTTGATACCTCCTAAATTTGTTCATTACATCACTTGTTTTCTACAGTAATTCTGTATATGCATAAATATAGTGTTTTCATGGTTATTGTGTCTTCAAATCAATATTGTTCTTCATCCGTTGTAAATAGGACATCAAGTCCTCTACGGAAGCTGAGTCGAAAATGGGAGTCAAGATTTTGGAAGATGGTGTGACGTACGAAGGGGAGCTTCAAGATGGAGATATGCATGGCCAAGGTGTTCTAACATTTCCTGATGGTGATATCTATGAAGGTGGATTTGAGAACAACGTGAAATGTGGCAAAGGAGTGTACAAATACAGCGATGGTGATGTCTACGAAGGAGAATATAAAAACGACCAATGCGAAGGAACTGGAACATACACTTACAGAACTGGCGATGTCTACCAAGGTGACTGGGTCAACGGCGATAAGCAGGGTCATGGTGTTCTGTCATACAGTAATGGAGATGTTTACAGTGGAGAGTGGGAAAATGATATGAAGCAGGGAACTGGAGAGATGAGAAGCACAAACGGAGTTATCTATGTTGGAGGATGGAGCAATGACATGAGAAGTGGGCAAGGTAAGATAACTGGGCTTGATGGCACCGTATACGATGGTGACTGGAACGATGATAAAAGATGTGGAACTGGTACAATACAATTTACAAATGGAGAAAAACATGTCGGTAAATGGGAAGATGACCAACAAAACGGAATCAACACCGTTTATTTTTCAAACGGAGAAACATACAAGGGTTGGTTTGTAAAGGGTAAAAAGCACGGAAAAGGTGTTTATACGATGGTACTCAAGGGAAACAAAAAAGTAACGAGAGAAGAGGAGTGGGAGAATGGAAAGCTGGTTAAAAAGATAATTGATGAAGAAAACAAAAAGTGTATCATTTCATAAAATCTATATTTACTCTACATGTATTTCATCTAAATCTTGATTTTGTCGCAAGGAGATGGCCTCCATAGATGTTGCCCTGCTTGCACCCAACTTTCTGTCTCCTAGTTCTAAAATTTGTAAATACTTAAAGGGAGGTTCGTAGGCTTGTCTAAACCTTTTTGACAAGTGCACTGAAGGGATATTATTGTTGTTTACAACAGGAACAGCTGGACTAATTGAAACACCGGAAGAAGGAAACATCATTGATGTGAATTCGTCCTCACAGTATGAGCGATTTGATCTTTCTTCAGGCTTCTTGACAGAACTCAATTCCAAGTTTGATGACTGGTGACGTATCGGGTTACTTGACTCGATGCCACCAGTTTCATTGTCAACCAACAAAACATTTTCTTTATTTTGCCATGCTGGCAGTTCAAAGCTTTTTGACCTACGTGCCTCTCTTTCGCGTTTTTTGCGAGTTTTGTCCAATACATCAGTACCAGTCTTGTGCATAAAATCAATCAAGTTGTTGCTTGGGGATGCAGGAACATTTGCAGCGTTGATCATACTTCCAGTGCGCGTGTGCAGGAAGTTCTGAGGAGGAATAGGGTTAGAGGGAATGCGTTGTTCGCTGATAACATAATCCATATCACTACCAAGATCAGCATCGTCCTCACCACGCTGCTTGGTCCACCTGACCTTCAAAGGATAATAAATTTTTTGTTTAAACCAATAACGGAAGTTCAGAGAAGTAAAGTAAGCAATGTTGACTCCAATTAAAAACAAGGTTAACAAGCCGCAGGCAATAGCATGAGGTAACAAAGCAGCACCAGTTCCTCTGACGCGCGTGGAAAAAAAGATCGTCATGGACGCAACAAAAATTGTTAACATTATAATTACTAACTGATTGATGCTTCTGACTTGTTTTTGATGACTTTTAAAGTCGAACGATAAAACACCTTTATTTGCTGCAAATCTCTTCTTGTGCCCATAAATATACATGATTACATATCTGTCCACTAAATGCTTAAACAAAATATACCATAGACCACTAAACAAGATTACAGGAGAAGTAACACTATAAGTCATCACCATGGTCATAACGCTTAAATAAAAAGGATATTCGTATTCAAAATAAAACTCGCTCAATTCGCAAGCTGATAACTTTTCTCTAGGAGACACCTGCGGCCAACTTTTTATTCCCCAAAAATATAAAATAATATTAAATGCTCTGATGATATCTTCAAAATTCTTTAACAGAGCAGTCTGAAGAACATAATTGATGAAAAAAGCACCAGAAGCAGGTAAAAACATCCTATTGAACATTTTCTCCAGTTCCTTTTGATTTTTCAAATAATTAATGACGGCATCAAAGCTGGTCAACAAGGCAGCAGGCATGAGCAATGTACTCAAGGTCAAATAAACATACATTCTGAAAATCAATTTTCTCCTGTAACGACTCTTACTTCTGTATTTTGCAAGATCGGAAACAATCCAAACAACATAGGGCAACAACACGCTCGTCAAATGCAAAAAGAACGTAGGCATATATTGGAACAATACATTACCGCCATTACCGCTCCAACTTCGGACTTGTCTGATGGTTTCATTAACAAAAGAAAAATCAATAAGACTTTGAACAGCACTAACAACAGCAAGAGGAGACGTTGTAAACACAAAAACAATAATCAAAAAAACTTGAATGCTAATATTTCTAATCATATCGTAGCCGCCCTTATAGGTCAACATATTGTTCCAATGGATATCGGCTGGTTCCAGAGCACGATGAACACAAAAATGTACATGCTTTACAATCTCCTTCCGGCACTCAAATGTAGTCTTTTGGTTTCTACTTGAATTCCTGATCAGACATCGGATCGGTCGGCTAATCGTTCCTAAATGTGCGAATTGTTGGTAACACTTTTCAGCGTCGGTTGGTGATTCGAAAATTACGTATCCGTGTCCACAAGGTTTAATGGTCTGTGTTTCGTCGCTCCTCTCTCCGTCTAAAAACCTTTTGTAAATCCTTTCCCAGTCCCTCATCATAATTTCCAACCGCTTTTTTTTGCTAATGTAATGTTCGATGGCGTCAATGTAGTGATGGTGCAGAGTTGATCTCGAAGGGTTCCAAAAGAAGAATCCGCAGTATACGAATTGAAAAAGGCATGATGTTGAATATCGGAACACACGATGTCTCTTGTTGTAACGATCGTTGAGGTAATGATATCTTTCTAGTAGGTTACAGGCCTCTTCATATTGTTCTTGTAATTTAATCCTTTCGTGAACGTCAAAGACTAGAACGGTTTTGAATACTTTGAGATCGGTACACAATTCTTCTCTAACCATGCGGTCAAACTCTATTTGGTTATCTAGGTGGGATGGTAATTGTGATATCTGTACTGTGTAGTCTGTTATTTGTCTTTTTGGTGCTTTTGTTGTTGACGATGAAGATGACTGTGTGTCGAGATCATTTTCAATCTTGTCAGAAAAAAGTTCTCTGGTGACAACGTCCTTAGTGTTAAACCTATAGACGCAGAAACCAAAAATAAACACAAAAAGATAGATTAAAATAACATGAACATACATCTTTCCTGGAGATCCATCAACCATGGAGATGGATGTGCGGAGGAGGGGGTAATCTTCTTTTGTAAGGTTGAAGCTTCCATATTCATATCTGTAGGCGTGAATTGGCTCTACTCCTCTAAAATTGTTGATGAATCATCAAGACAAGTGACTTACGTCATGTGCAATGGTATTAGAATGACAAGTGCAATTATTGAACATAAAAGAAGAGCAGTAATAATCGCTTTTTGGAAACCAAGATAAGTGGCCACATCTCTGGAGTAATTACTAAACAAATGTTTCATGTCCTCGCGGTCATGTTTAGGAAAAATAAAAGACAACGTGACTCTTTTAATCATTAAAAGTAGTTCCTTGGCAATCACAACTGAACGCTTTAGAGCGCGTTTAGTATCTTTGCTGTATTGCTCTGAAGCTGCTTGCTCCCGTGCGGGGGCAGGTGAGTTCTCGTCCTCTAATTCGGGTTCAGTGTCCTCATCTTCACTAAGGTCGAGTAAGTTTTTATACCTATTTTCACGCTTTGCTTGTTCACTCTCTGCACTTGTAACATCGATTGGTTCAGCATTCGACACTTCATCAGGTTTGGTGTTTCTGTTTGCATATGACATTTGGTCCAGTTTCCGTACTTGCTTCAAAAGTTGCCTTTTCTTCCTAATATTAAATAAGGGTAGGCATGGCCTCAACACAAATACAAAAAGTGCGAAAAGTAGGGCGCTTATAAGAAGGTTGAGGGTGATTGTTAGGCCTATTCCTCCATGCGGAACTAGTGCTATATTTGTTGTATTGTTGATTGGTAGAATTGCATCAATCCCAGCTTGTGGTATGTACTCTTCATACATAGCGTCTGTGTCTGTGACACTCAGAATCTGGCAGTTTGCTTTTTTGTAAAACCAAATTAGATTGTTCAAAACGTAACAATGTGACACAAAGTCGATCTATTGTCCAACACGCATACTTTTTATAAATACGTTATCAAAAAAGTCATCAACATAACATTAAAACGCAATTAGAAGAAAATCAAAGTTTAGTTAAAATATTTGTTGAATGTATTGCTTTCTCCTCCTTCCAACAATCTTACAATCAAAGCGTGTGGTTTGTTTACCGATGTGGCATAACCTTCTGCGTAGCAAACTGCTCTTCCCTTCTCTTCAATTGATGAACCTTTTCCGATCCAAACGTAAATTTCTTTTCCTACATCCAGAATAAATACATCGTTGGTGTCCAAACCAGATTTGTCTAATTTGTCTCCCTCTTGAACTTTCTCAAGAGTCAACGAACCTGATGCGTCACTCAGTTTGTATAAAACTGCTTGTTCTGGTTTTAATGCCTTTGCTTCCTTCTCTTCTGCGTACTGCTGGCTAGACTTGACTTGATCGCGAGATCCTTCTAGTGCTTTCCAGAAATCAGCTTCGGATTCTTTTTCATTTTCCAAGTTGACGACCTTTGGCTTTGCACCTCTCTCATCTCTTAATTTCTTAGCAACTTCGGCAGCCTTGAATGCTTCTTTGGGGGAGCTGTCCTTTCCTCTCCATACGTAAATTTTTTGGTCAGTCTCAAGAATGAATACATCGTTCTCGTTCAAGCTACTCGTTTTAAGTTGAGGTATTTGTAATACTTTCAAAGTTTTTCCTTCTTGGAACACTTGGAATAGCCTGGTTGGGAATACCTTTTGTTCAACACGACGGAATGCACTTGCATGACCTCCATTGAGAACCTTGAAATGTTGGAATAAATTCAAGAATCTTTCACTCTCATTGCCCTGAGTTTCTCTGTACTGAACAGGTACTCCGTTTAACAAATCATCAAGCTCCACGGTCTTGTAAGCAGCAACACCTCTTTCGTCGATGGACGATTCGTTTCCAAGCCAAAAGTGCACATTATACCTTGTGGCACCTGAGTTTTTATCCTTATAGGTATGGAGAACTATGAATGAATCACCGTCAACAAATGTATCAGGTGTGTTCCACTTCTTTACACCAAAATCAGCACATAGCCACGTTTGTACACCCTCCTTCTCCCCTGCTCCTACCCATTCCTTCTCGGTCTTGGCAGCCGAGATCCTTGCCTTCTTATCTGCCTCTGATCCAATAAGGGCAACATTTGTATCCTCAAGTTTGATCTGTTGGGGTCTAATCATGTTTGATTTTTGATCTGTCAATCATTTGGATTGGTGCTTTGTACGCCATGTCACATCTCGATCAGAATTTACAATGGTTAACTAATGGTCAACCGAATTGATTGTAGAAACTTTTAAAAATGCACCTGGAGTTTAGTTGAAGGTCTAGCGTATGTAGCAATGCGCACATCTATAGCATCACTTACGCCATACGAATCACCCTAAAGAAAATAGAAGAGAACAGAACTAAACGTATTTATAACTTTGATTTATACAGCGCTCGAGCATTTACTATAATACCATCAGTCCACGTCAGACGTTTCACATAACTTTTTTAGGCAACATTCCTAATCTAATTGCTTATCGTTTTCATCATATTGAAGAGAAGTGTGGAGCGAAAGAATTCTCATAATGATAAATCGATGTTAGCACTTCTACTTTGATAATTGGACAAAAACCATCGAACATCATCAGACAACTTTATTCTACACCGCAACTTCGATTTCACATTAACCATAAGCCAATTGCTCCGAGAAGTCTTCCATTCTTAGTCTGGACTGATATCACTGATAGCGACTGTCGACGGACGCGTATTATGTTTACACGTAATACTCAACCACATATGTACCAGCAACTGCGCTTCATTAGAAAGATTAACTTTGCGTAAAAGGCAGAAAAAAGCAAAAAGGAAGGAATAAAAATCATCAAGTTGGGAGAAGGAGTAAAAGTTTCTTTTTTTGGTGTGAATTAATTTTGCTTGGATTTTGTTTTGGTATTGGCCTCGGCAGTTTGTTTCTCATTTGTTAACAAACCTCCTTCAACATTTGACATTATTCTTAACAACAAAGCAAGTGAGACATGACCAAGCGTACTCGTTATTCAGACTCTGACGATGAACAAGATTCCGACTATGTCGTTGAAACTGTCAAGGAAAAGAGTAAAGAGAAACATCTGAGAAATAAGAAAAAAAAGTCCAATCGAAGAACCTTCAGCTCAGAGGATGACAGAAGAATTCTGGAAGGGTTAAAACTGTTCAAAAACAAAGACGGAACCCCTAACTGGCCGTCAGTTGCCAACTATGTTGAAAAGGGTCTTGCTTTAAAGAAAGTACTTCAAAGATATAACCGTGTTCTCTTAGTTAAAAAAGACTTCGACTTTGACATACCTCATCTCTTAGAACTGTTTCACTACACCCTCACCAATGGTAATGAATTGTTCTCAAGAATGAGCGATATAATGTACGATAACTTCTTTCCTGATAACCAACTCAGGACGATCTACGCTAGAAGGATCATGGGTAACTGCAGTCTACAAAAGGAATACAATGACCTGACATCTAGTGAGATACAAGAGATAATAGATAACAACCAGAAGCAGAGAGAAGAATACCTCAAGTCTACAGGAGCAGCGCTTGGTTACAGAAAGAAGGGGAGAAGACCGAGACCTGGACACGAACTGCCTAAGGATTTGGATGTGAGAGGTGTCAAGACGAATGGGACCAAATTAATGTTTATGCTCAAGGTGAAGCCTTCTGAACCAAATCACAGCAATAATATGGTCATTCGTCCAAATGACACCATCAGCATTGCCAAGTCAACCCAACATGAGAAATCTTATAAACAAAAAGAGAAGCAAGAGAGGGATGACCATTCATTAGCAATGAAGTTACAGAATGAGAACTTACAAGAAAGAAGAACAAGAAGATCTTTAGTTGACTTTTCTCCATACTTTCATGATTCCCAAGAAGAAGAAAACGATCATCATGATGACGATGATGAGCAAGATGAACGTTCTGATGAGGAAGAAGAAGAACAAGAAGAGGTGGAAATGGAAATGAACAACGTACAAACAACTGAAAACGATGAAGAAGAGGTTGAAAATGATCAAGCACATGAAGGTGATGTTGGTCAACTGAATACCGAGGATGAAAAGATGATTATTGAAGGGAAGGAGAATGCTTTAACCAAAGGAACAAGAAAAGAGCCAGAATTTGTAATGGGAACATTAGAAAAGTATTTTGCAGAGGAGGATCAAGATGGACCTTATAATCAAGTGGAAGTAAGTCATGCAGATAACCTATTTGAAGACTGGGCGAATGAATACGATGCCATCCATCAAAGACCGTTTAACGAAGAATGTATTTTTTCGGTTTCTAATGTCAGCACCAGCAGTGCTCCTTGTAATTGGGATTTTTTTTAGTTCGGATTTACATGGTATTTTAACACTATAATAAATGTATTTCGTTTTTAACAGAATGCGTTTATTTTTATTTAAACACTATAGTTTGTACGAACTACACCTCTATGATATATTGTTACAGAAGGATAAACGCATTGTGGAATGTTACTGAAAGCGACGCCTCCACCAATACCGTCCTTTTCGAAAGATAATGTGCCGTCGTTCATGTTCGCTATTACTGTGATTTTAGTTCCTTGCTTCACGGTATCATCTGCTCCCCAATATCTTGTGGTTAACTGGGATCCATTACAAAACAACAATCCTCCCTCAACACGAACAACCCACGCGTGAACACTATTCTTCAAATTTTTGTAATGATGCTGTTCTTTTGTACAAACTCCAATATACGTAGCGCCACACCCACTTTCGATAATAAAATCCCAACTATGAATGCCGCTCGTACCTAATGACAATGTACCTATCGCACAAGCATCTACGTAATCGCTTGATACAGTTAAAGTGTTGTTACTCTGGTTCAATTTGTAATTTTTATGAAGATTTTTTTGATCCCATGTCCAATCAATGAAACCCGATCCAAAGTTACCGCCACCTCCTTCTAGTTTTGTTCTTGATAAAGTATTGTAATCTCGTTTCAATTTTTCATTTGATTTTTTCAACTCCATGATTTCACGATCGGCATTCTGTTTTTCGATTTGAAACTTGGAGTGGCTTTGTTGTAAATTTGTAAAGTTTAATTGTAGTTTTTGTAATTCTTCGTTACATTTTGATCTTTCGGTTTCGAATGATTTGAATATAATGTCCTTACTATCACGAGCGGAACGAAGTTCAATACGTGATGCGTCTAATTTTTTATATGTTTCAATTTGCTCTGATTTGACGGTTTCTAATTGTTGATTTAATTCTTCTATTGTTGACTTGTATTGATTTAATTGATCTTGAAAATCATTAGATTGAAATGCTGACTGTGCGCTCGATGTTGTTAAAAGTGGTGGTCCTTGGTTTTTTGATGTGTTTTTTAATTTTAGAATCTCTTCTTGAGCCTTCTTCAACAGAGCTTTATCGGCTTGAGATTGTAAAGTTAATGTTTCGATTTGTTTGTTGAGATCATCATGCATGAGTCTGTTTTTTTTCGTTAATTCACTTAGTGCCATATCCGACTCTAATCTTTGTCTTTTCAAAGCATCGCATTGTTTCGTCAATTCTTGCAGGTCATTGGTAGATCTTGTTGCGGCGTCTTTTAATTTCTTTTCTTGTTCGGCAGCATCAGTACCTGTCAGAGACTTTCTTCTTTTGAATTCTTTCAAACTCTCCTCGACCGAGATTTTTGATTTTGGAGTAGTGGGTGTGCGAGGCGAGCCTTTGGGACTGTTAATGGGCGAATCAGAATGTTTGACTTCTTCGACTTTACGAACTACTTTTAATGGCGCTTTTAATTTGAGTACCTTCTTTTCCCTTTCGTTTTTTTCTTTTGATGCAACTGTTACTTCCTGAAGCACTTTGTTGGTATACTTTTTTAGGACGACCGTTGCGGGTTTGAGATTTTCAATCTCAATCATGTTAGTGTAGTGCTGCCTCTGTTTTTCACGGATAGTTTCAACGTCGTCAAAGAATAGACCGAAATGATTCCGGTCGAACTCTGCTTTGGCACCCATGAACCCAAAAGCCTTGGCTAGCTCAATGAATGTTATTGACCCATCTCCATTCTCGTCAATGTTGTTGAAAACATCCAAGCCAACCTCAGGGTCATTACCACAATACTCCCACGCTGCAACAAAGTTCTCTGGTGCAAGAACACCAGTTGGAGATACTGAGAAGAGCCTCATACCAGCTAAAAGTTGTCCACAATTTATGATGGTGGCGTCCAAGTCTTCAATTTCTGGACGAGTATCGCACATAGTGGCCCACCAATCAAAAAACTCGGTGAAATCTATACTACCACTATCATCTGCATCTAGTAACAGCATAAGTGCGTCCAACGTGACCTGCTGTAAAATTTCTTTTGGTAGTTCTAAATCTATAAGAATGCCCTTCAGCTCCTCGTGCAATAATTTGTCATTGTGGTTATGTTTTCTGTATATACTCCTTATAATTGCTTTGTTAGTAACATTGCTCTGCTTGATTAAAGCGTGACCTTGTCTGTCCATGCTTATTGCGCACAGGTGTCAACGTCAAAGGAGAGTTGTGTGTGGTGGAACAGTCCAAACGTTGTTACTTTTGATTTATTTGCATCAAACAATCTCTAGTCATTGCGTCGTGGAGTTATCATAAAGGAGAAGTTCTAGAAGATCTATTTATGATTAACGAATTGTAATGAGGACATTGAAATAAAAATAGATGCTTGTTCAAACAATAATGACGAAACATACAGAAGCAGAAGAGTTAGGGTACGGTGAATGGTTTATCCATGCCTTGAAAGAGAAGATGGACTTGATCAAGCTCATCCTTATTGAGGTTGCAGAAGACAAGCACGAGGTCCTGCCCTACGAAGCACTATAAGAAAACTTGACAACATGTACATAATGATAAACAAATACTTTTTATTCAAAATACTGTTTGTCTTCCAGCTGAATATATTGGGAGCATTAACCCATGATCTCAGTTGACGTCTCAAACCTAGTACTTTTGTCTTTCACAAGAGAGCTCCTTGTTAAGAATGAATAATGTTGCTCAAGTTGAAAAATGAAAGTTCAATCCTTTGATCATTAACTCTGCATCAGAAAACTGTACCTTGAAAAAATATTGTCTCCCTTGATTGTTGAGAAGATTACTGGCATGTTGATGCACTCTATTCGTTGTTTGTCCCAATAGTACATAGTTTTTCTATAATCATTGAATAGATTTCACGTTTTATAAGCAGTTGTCATTATTATTATAATATAAGATCTTCTGATCCTCGTCCGATATGCGATCTCCGACATCCACAACGATTTTGATGGGTACAATATTCAATTAGCTGGTTGACCAAGGGATTTGAAACCTAAACTATGGGCAATCGGTTGTATGGAATAGCTCGGTAAGTATTGAAGGCCTCAAACTTTACATCATTCTGATCTTTAGATTCTAAATAGCTCTTATGCGCTGGACAGCAGATATTTTATCAAGCTTGGATCATTCAGATTTTTTCGAAAAAACTCTAACGCGATACAATTGATTAATTTCTAAAGTTAGTTAGAACATTGATACAAGCAGTACTCAACATTAATCAAAAACTTTGTTTATTTTATTACAACAAGGCTGCGGCGGCTACTGCGGCGGCTCCAATTGCTCCTGCTACAACGGCGGATGCTGAAGAGGCGTCTTCTCTTGCGGTGTTCTCTCCGCTTTCGTTTTGAGAGGGCGCTTTGGTTGTTGGTGCGTTGGTAGTAGTTGGAGCTACAGTGGTGGTCACTGGAGCGGATGTTGTTGGTGCTTTAGTAGTTGATGGGGCAGAGGTGGTAGTTGATGCGGGGATACAAGCATTCTCGCAATTTGCTCCTTCGAATCCAGATGCGCACTGGCACACTTTGTTGGCATCGCATTGTCCGTGTCCAGAGCAAACAGTGTTTCTGAATCTTCTTGCTGGAGAGGCGTTGTTGTCACCGCTCAAGTTTTGGTTCTCGCACGATGATGAAGCAAGGACTTTTCTTGCAGGTGAAGCAAGGTTGTCGCCGCTCAAGTTTTGATTGGCGCCACAGACTGGGAGACCAGTTGAAGGTGCATTGGTAGTTGGGGTGGCTGATGTTGCTGGTGCACTTGTAGTAGTTGGGGCGGCTGATGTTGCTGGTGCACTTGTGGTGCTAGTTGATGGAGCGGAAGTGGTTGGTGCTGAGGTGGAGGCTCCACATCCAGGTGCTACGACAGCGGAGCATCTTGACACGGGTTGAAGGGTCGAACCAAGAGGAACAGAGTTCAATACGTTGCACTTGGCATCATATGACACGGCGGTAACTTCAAAGTCGCTCTCGCCCTTTACGATGGACCACAAGTAGGTAACAATATCGTTTTGAATCTTGAAGTCAAGAGTGACTGGGACAGCACATTGGTTGGCTGCAACTGGGCATCCACTTAAAACGGTGTTTGGTAGTTTGACACCACATCTTACCAAGGCCAATGGTGATCTGGTGATGGTGTAGTAAGTTAGTTCTGATCCTCCTCTTCCTTGGGAAGTTCTGGTGGCCAAGTGAATTCTGTTTTGTACATCCACGTCGAAGCTGATGTAGGCGGCAACGTTATCAGTTGTGCCAAGGTTTAGGGTCTCAACGACTGCACCTTTATTGGTGTGGGTCAATACTCCGTTAGAGTAGGTGTACTTGTCGTCACCGTCTGAGACTGAACCACCTCCGTATGTAATATAGTAAGGAACGGTGACGGGAGCAGGACTGTTTGATTTTGTGGGAACGAGAGTAGATGTGGTGTAAGCGATGCTGTTAGTGTTCGACAAGTCTTGGGCGAACACTACATTGCTACCTTGAATAGATCCTGGTTGGCACAATAATTCTCCAGAGCTGGTTAATTGAAGGCTGAGGTCTGGGATGGTGTACTTGTACAAAGTGTTGTTGTTGGCTGCGAACAAGATATTTGAGTTAACAACCTCTACTGGTGTGCATACAACAGTTTTGGAGTCGATACCGAGGACTGAACCGGCAATCAAAGCGAGTGATGATGCTAAGGTGATGAATTTCATGTTTGTGTTCGTTGTTGTGATGTTGTTTTGTTGAATTCTCTCAATGAATTCATCCTTTTTATGCCAACTGTCTCTCTATTAATAAGTCGAAAAATTCTTATATTGGGCAAACGAATCCATGGATGAGTTGTAAAAATAGGCTGTTGTCTTTTACAGAAGCACCCCCGGAATATTTCAAAAAGCATTTTTGAGTTTTTTTTCAAAATTTCCTCTTTACTTTTTCTTCTTTTTTGTCGAATTCAAAAATAACAGATAACCGGCGAGTAATCCCAATACATTTAAGTAATTATGAAGAATTCAGAGGTGTAGAAGACATTCGCACCCACTATCTTGAGGAAGAATTGATTTTTAATTTTAGATATTAAAGAGAACTAGACTTACCGACAATGGCGCTGCAACTCTAGTTGTTATGTCTTGTTTTCGTTTATGTGAAAGAAAAATGGGTAGTAATGAAATGGATCGTTTTAATCAAAAACATGGTCATAATTACCATTCACAAGTCATCAACGTCATAAAGACCGATACAGTATGTAATGACAGTTTAGTGGAAGTACCACTTTGTTTGATATGTTGTCAAAAAACAGCTTGAGATGCAATAAACATTATTATAAAAGAATAACAACAGAAAAGAGTTGGGATGATGGAAACTTTACTCGTTTACAAAGGCTGGACTTTAGCAATTATATCAGCGAGTTTCATGAAGGTCGTTAAAGTAAAGGAGACATCACCTTCGTCAACTGATGGCCCGATTTGACCAGACTTAAGATCTATTTCGGACTTTACTTGATATTTAAATGCACTTGGCAATTCGTTAGCTTTTTATCTCCTGACCAGCGAAGCTCTGAGTATGGGCCATATTCTTCTAGGGATTTGACAGGGATAGTAAAAACGAGGGGTACGTCATTGCAATCTTCAGGGAACACAACCTTTGTATCAGTTTGTCCAGGATTCTTCTGGCATACTCTGAAGAGACTAAAAGTAACTTTTGGTGAGTTTTGACCTCGAGTGTGGCATATGTAAGTTCCTTTTGGTTTGTTGGTTTAAGCAACCTTGTAATGTTGACTCTAGTAAATTACAACTTCTTGATCGAACCAAAACAACAAGATTAAAAGTTTGATTGACAGTGTCTGTACGGAATGAAGTGAATCGACCAATACTTGAATAATACAAAATCAATTTTATTTACATTTATCTGCGTGCTGCAATTTGTAACAATCCAGCAATGAGGTACAAGGCACCAGCAATGACCCACAAGACACCTGCTTCAGTTTGGAATGATCTGCTGAAGAAGGTTCTGAGGAAACTAGTCCATGCGATGGCACCTAATAACAATAAAACTGATGCGACGGTGTACATGACAGTTGCAATACCGTTCAAATATAAACTTGAGATTAAACTCTTTGGTGCAACTTCGAAGGTGGTGGCTCCGTTAGTGCGGCTGGTCAAGTTGTTCATGTAGGTGTGGTACAAGTAGATACCATCAACAATGGCACCATAGTTTCTCAAGAGGAAGTAGGCAAGGATTAATGAAGAACCAATGATCCAAATGATAGTACCGGCGTTGAAAGTATCAAATCTGCCTGTGCCTGATAACCATAAAGCGGCACCAATAATCATAAGGATGCTTCCTAGGAAGAAGGCAATACTTCCGATAATGTTCAAAAAGTGGTATGGTGTTCTTGAGTTCTTGTTTCCAAGGTCGAATCCTCCAATGAAGGAGAAAACTGATGCTAGAGTGAAGAAGGAGAAGGCAATAATCCAGAGAACTCCACTGGCGACGTAGTGGTATCCAAAGTCTGCCAAACTAATTGCAGCGCCAACTAGTAGAAGAACGCCTCCAATGAACATGGATAAACCCATGAGGGCACCCATAATTTGGGAAAGTACTTGAGGCTTGGCCTCGACTGGTGCGGCATATGCAGTTTGAGTGACTGTTGTTTGAGTAACGGTGCTTGCTCCTGGCCCGTTTAGGACTTTTGTTGGTGCAGTTGTTGGTAATAGTGTGTTTGCTGTTGACATGTTGTTGTGTTTTTTTTATTTGAATTTGTGAGAATGCACCGCAAGTTTTTAAGAGGTCTTGAAGCTAAATATAACAGTTAAAAATACTTTATTTCC
>JAOPGA020001045.1:0-22857 GCA_026419775.2 Acrasis kona
TGGACACGACAACACTTTGAGCAGGTACGACGCACCTGGAGAATTGCATACTGAAGACGATGACCAGGATGATTATGAGCGTTTTGCTGAAGACACTTGGGTGGAGGATACAGATGCTGCTGAGCCGCAACCTGTTGACATACCAGTAGAAGAGGTAGTAGGCAACATTGCTGAAATCTCTATCTTGGATACTGACGAGGACGCACAATCTGCGAACATTGTACAAGAGTCTCCTGTAGCTGAGACCCATGTAAATACTGTAAATACTGTTGATACGGTGGATGTAAATAATACCTTAAAGCCAATCACAGAGTACTCTCTTGAAGAAGTATCCTTGTGGCTTGCATCTGTTGGACTTTCGGCCATAGCTGGTATGTCATCTTCTGTTAATAATTTAACACTGTCAGAAACACTGTGGAAGAATGATGTAGACGGCTACGTGCTCTCGAAATTGACAATGGAGGACCTTGCTGAGCTTGGATTATCGCTTGGTCAGAAACGCAAGCTTGTTGAGAAGATAAAAGATGCCCAGCAAGACGCTTTGACATTGCCAACTCCCCATCTTACAATACCAAGCGTACCTCTGTTGACAACATCCTTGAACGATCCACCAGTAATTGAGCACATCACAAATCCGTTTGACTCTACAACACTCAATCTCACACAACAAGATAATGAGTCAGTTCTCAACGAAAACGAGGATGTTACATTGACAGAGGAGAGCTCTGTTACTCCGCAAGTTCCGACAGCAGTTGTTGAGGATGCTCCAGTCACTAACAACAAAGACAGGGTATCAACAACAACAATAAGATCCAGGGCGGAAATAATCAAAAAAGCCAAGAAGATGAAAAAAAGGAGCAGAGAGTCAATTGGTCTGGGGACGGAGTCGCCACCAAAAAAGAACACGAAGAATGTATAATATTGTATAAAAACTGTCTTTTTAATGTTGCGATGCGTTATAACTGACTTGTGATTTGTTTGGTGACATGCCCGCTTGTTTGGATTTTTTTAGATTTTATTGTCCTGATTTATCCACTGGATTCCGCACCGATTTTTCTCAAGGTCAAATCCAGTGGATTGTCCAGGCATAACATGCTGTCTGTAAATCAAGTGGTGGGTTGTGTTTCCAATTTGGATTCATTGACTTGACTTTGGTTGGACATTGTATAGAGTCATAAGCGTTAAATTTACCAATTAGGTCATGGTTGCTCTGGCGTAAAATATCGTAACTGTCGAGTGGCCCTGATGCAGACAGTTCAAAATCTTGCTTGAAGTTTCTTCTTCTGTAATCTATTCTCTCTATTGGTTTCCCATCAATTGTTGTTGTGAACTTGGTTATACACACCATTTTAAGCTGCTGCCTCCGATTTTTCACATTTGTATTTTCAATTGTAGTATAGAATGAAGGATCCGAAGGATCTGATGGATCAGGTAATACCACAGGTTCTGGCTGAGCTACCGCATTCTGGAGTGGCGGTTGTACAGCTGATGGTGCATCTTCTTGAAGTGCCTTTGTAACATTTGTATAAAAAGCTTTAAATAGCTTTATATGACCAATCTTCTTTATTTTTAAAATATCACGGAGCTCTTCTTCTTTAAATAAGTCGAAAGTACCCGCTTCTATAGCTTTGTCGATGATTGTGCTTCGTAGATCAGTTATTTCCTCACAGTCAGAATTATTTTTGTACAGTAAGTGTACAATCTCATCAGCTGTACGCTTGGAACTCCATGTCTTGATGTCTGTTGCGTTTATTTGTTTGTTGTTAAATGAGCGAGAAACCATAGAACTGTTTATTGGCGGGAATTTTGTTTATTAAAGAGCGTTATTGAATAGAGACCACTAACACAAGTGTCTGGTCGCAAGAAATATGAATTTAATTTCATTAAATTTACATTAATTAAAAGTTTTAAATGTCAAAGATTTGAGAAGCGAAGCGTCACATTAAAACCGCCATAGTCAAAAACGGTGGTAGGTGAATTTTCAGGTGTCAATGTTCATTATCCACAATTCTACAACATCCGAGATTCCATTTTACCAAGGTGTTTTTTGACTGCAGAGATTTAAGGTCAAYTACAGAGAAATAAGGTTTATGCTGATATCACTATTATAACCAACCTTCTTGAACAACTTTGCTGCAACTATACATTGTCTTGTATTTCTATTTTTTGAAGTGGCTACCCTACCCGGAAACACCCGGAAAACACCAAATAAAAAAAGAAAACACCTGAATATATTTGGTTTCTGTTTTTTGTAACATTTTTAAAATTGCCGCACAACTTGAAGGCTTGAACCTCAACATTGTATGTATGTTAAGTAAATGAAGGGTGATGAAGATAGATGAACGATGAAGCTCAGCGGATGTGAAGTAAAACTACTACTCTGTGCACTTATAATAAATACTGTTGTAGATAGATACATGAATGCCTTCGTACACTCCGTGCACTTTAGTACTAATAATACTATTGAGTAGTTGTGGAACAGAGGCTAGGCTGCTGTTGCCAGTAATCTAATTTTCATCAACATTCACCCTTCATTAATTTTAAAGAAACATTAACTGTATTTAGGGTAAACAAAGAAAAGGCAAAAAAGAGAGAAAAGAAGAATAGACCATTCAATATTCAATGAAATAAATTATTTTATATATCAGTTGTACAATATGTTAGTCGACAAAGAAAGTGTTATTGAGATTGTCAATGAAGTGTCATAATTTGTTTAGGTTGTAATTGTTGGGACTATTCTCAAAATAGTAGAATTAAATATAGACTAATAGTACTTTTTTATAATACAAACCCATATTGGTCATTACAAAACAAAGTTTTCCCGGGTCTCTCTTATGATATTGTAGGGGTTAATATTCAATTTAACAGTGTGTCCTACTGCTTTGTCCAATCTATCATATGCTTTTGAAAAAACTGTTTCTTTTTTTTATAAATCGCATTCTGTGACAAGCTTTATTAGAAATTATTTACATATGTATAAATGACTCTATACAGCTGAAGGTCCGCCTAGCTTGGCGGATGATAAGCCGTGAAGTGGTTTTATATGGTCATAAAAATCTATGACCTTCTCTTTTAATTGCTTTGTAAAAATCAGAGTTGAAGTGCATTCAAATACTTCTTTGAATAAATACATATCATCATACGACAAATTTCAAAATACATCAAACTGAGGGTACAAAACAGACATGATAGGAATTCCTTGTGCTCCTTGCAAATCACCTTTTATTAATATTTTTCTTACAATTCAATTTGATTTGGAACATTACAGTTATTGCCCACATATTTTGAAAAATCTGTTATCTGTAGCCTGTTCTCTTTGTATTTGACCCTCAGTCTGTTATATCCAGCTTTTTTGTTTCTGGATTTTCTGTTCTTGTAAATTTGCATAACGCAGTGATATAGCAATTCATTGCACTATAATTATCGGTAGCAGCAGCAAATGCACCTGCAGGCAGATTGCTAACAGTGTTTGTGAGTTGGATAGAGATGGCTTTGTTATTAACAGTTAGTTTCCCTTCTCTTAAAAACAACAATTCTACAGTAAGTGGTAGCATAAATAAATTATGGTTCTTTGGTTTAGTTTTCTCACAATAGACGAAAACTGTGTAGAGGTTATCATATTTCGACCTTCTTTTTTGTGAAGTGGACATATTACTCAGTGATCCTAACCAATATGATTCTCCCTTCTTTTTTGATATATGAGGAGAGGCATTGCACCACAAGTCAGTCAGAGTACCGCAAATAGAAGGATGGAAAACATACAGGAAAAACAGAATATACAGGTACTGTGGTAGACGTTACAAGAAACACTGGAGTCAAATGTCGAGAAGAGAATATAACACTGCGATGGTGGTACACAAGAAAGATTACTTTAAACATATACAAACCAGAAACAAAGATAAAAACATGGTTTAAATACTTTGATATTGAAAACAATGACTTCATAATAAATTACCATTTGACATTTCATTCACAAAACTGTTGGGACATTTTAGCGCCCAAACAATGTTTAAATAGTCAACTTACATGAAATTCCATAATTGTTTCAAATAAACGGATACAACAATGTAACAGAGAGCGCCACCCTGAACTTCATACACACTCACACACTTACACAACACACCAAACACACACATACAAACAATTAAGAAAATGAATCAACAACAAAACGATATGTATGGTACATAGATTTCCGAAAGAGAGTGAAGATGTATAGATATATGAAATAACTAGACAAATCATTGCAGAGACAGGCAGACTTCAAAAAACCCACAGAGTCAGCTAGGAACTGCTTACTGTATGTGATTTTTAATGTATTCAAAAGATAGTTTAATTGGGATGTAGTCAGGGCTGTATGGTGGCAAGAATAAAAATGGAATATCATTATCCAACAAATAGTTCATCACGGTTTGTTTGTAATTTATTCATCAAGAATACCTGGCATAGCCAACAACAAAAAAGCAGAACTGTGTGGATTCCTCCAAGCTTTAAGACGCTCCAGAGATGGTCAAAATGTCACCGTTATAACTGACTGTCTCTGGGATTGAAACAGTTCACAGCTTCTCAAAGCTGAGCACTTTAGAAGAAAAACTCCGAGTGTGCGACCATCAGCTTCTCTCTGCCATTATTTGTAGGTTTTACAAAGGACTTTGATATGTTTGTAAACATATTTCTGGCAACTTACAAGCCACACACAATGAAGCGATAGGTATCTTGTCCTCTATGCATCAACAAAGAGCAATGGTATTTTTCTAACAAGTTCCGAGTGGGAAAGCATTTTCTAAGCATAGCGGAGCGGAGAGTCCGAGTGCCAAACCCAAGCTGGCACTTGATGGAAAATACTTTCACACGAGGAACAAGCCTAGAATGGGAATTTTTTTATTTTATGGAAAGTGTAAAATATAACAGTTATTGTAAAATGCCAGCACCTCCACACCAAGCACCTCGAGTTCTACAACACCGATTAAGAGCCGAAGAAAGATATCAAATAAAAATCGTACGGAGGTAGTTTCTCAACACATCTCCCAGATTACTACAGAGGAAGTGGAAAAAATTAGCACAAACAACAATCAATAAAAACAAAAAAAATTACCAATTGTATGTTGATTTTGTTGAGAAAGGTGCACCACTTCTGGAATATAATGCTAATCAATTAGGTGTTTTTTAAAGTATTTGTCTGATGAAGGATATAAATCAGACTACCTATTTCAGATGCACTCCGCTATATCGTTCTATTATGAGACAGTAAGACAGAAAAGTGTAAAGAATCTAGAAAGCTACGCATCTGTTACAAAACAAATTAGACAAAGACATTGTTGTTAACAAAAAGATGAAAAAGCGTGCTCCACCCGTGATGCCTACATTTAATATTAACGGATGTAACAATTGTACATTTAACTTTAAAATGTAGTTCAACATTAAAAATTTTTTTACTTTTTACTCACCGCGGCCTACTTTCTACTCACCACGGCCACTTTCTACTCACTGCAGAACCAGTCCGCAAAAGTCCGTTCTATTTCTAACGAAGTTCGTCCAAGCTTAATTTCTTAGGCAACTTTCCACACAAATAAAAAAATGTATTTTTCATAACATTATGATGACAAATTTAAAATGTTCGGGGATCAATTTCGACATTTTTATATATTCTGATAAAGCGTGGAAAAATATGTAGGGTGTGCGAATGTGTTCTTGATTGATTTTTATCCTCGTTGATACTGTCGAAAATTGGAAAGAGAAGATAATTTTTGGAAAAATAAACAATTTATTGGAAAGGTCCCTAGCAACCATATGTAAGGATGTAATAAATATGTATTCATTTAGTGATAATCTTGTTAATCTTGCAAATATGTCCACTAAATTGTGCAGTTATTGTGTAAAGACAAAATATGCACAGATAATTTACAATTCTTGTGGATGTGTAAATTTTAAACAGATTTTGCACCAAAAAARTAAAGTCACAGATTTTGTACATTTTYGGGACACTCACAGATTTTGTGCCAATTATGCATCAATTCATTATCAACACAATCAACATACATTTTCTTCACATATTCTTGGCAGAATTGGCACAACTTAGAAGACGACTTGAAGCCGTTCAAGAGTTCTATTCAACAACCTGAAGAGAGCGTCAAATTCAAAATGTTTAAAAGAAGCAATTCATTTATTAAGTATCGGGTGTGTGACGCACAATACATTTTTTGCGTAACAGTTTTAGGTGTATAGTTCATATTTAAATCATACACAACAGAGCAACCATTTATCATATCCATTAAATAAATAAATGCTTACACATTTAAATAATATGAACTTTCATTCAACATTTTGTTTCACCATCCTTGTCATTTTGGTCTTTGTTGTCTTTATCCGCGTGACTCAGCTTCAAATAATCGACTGCTGTTGTTACAAACAAAGGTTTGTCGATTCCATTAATGTGAACATCATCAATAAGAGATTGATGAAAAAAATGAACAATTGAGTACCTGCTCTTTCCCTCCCATGCATCAACAAAGAACTTGACTTTAATAAAATAAGATCCCTAGCAGCGTACTTGAAACAAGCATTGAGAATTGGGATACAAAAATATCCATTAATAAAACTTCCAAAACAATGTAGTGCTGTCCATCCTAAAACACAATTATATGTATCTCTGTGCATTGTAGATTGTTGATTTATATTGAATGCTCTTCCTGATAATGGATTATGCTCGCCTAGAAAAAGTTTGTTCTCTACTCAAGGTATAAATTGTATACTTCAGGGTCAAATGCTTTCAATAGTGCTGATATCTTCATGGTTGCACTCTTCAATGTCTTAAGATATATATTTACGTCAGAATATGTCCTGCTGTTCAAAATGTCTTGAGAATAATGTGTCTTTGACCGTGGAATGTTTTTGTTTTTTGATTTTGCCTGTCCTTGTTCGTACCAATAAGCAGCATGGAAGGTGCCAATTTTAGAGACTTCGTAGTTGCTTATGTTTACTTCCGCCTCTGAGTGCCTTTGACTAGACAATTTTGAAAATGTTAAAACAGATGCTATAGCCCTTGTGTTCTGTTGTAAAAGTACATTTTCTTCTTGTGTAAAAAATTCGGGCCAATAAAGTACTAAATTGTTGTCGTAGCATTGGACAAGATTGTTCTTGGTTGAAGACACCTCAATTTGGTTTTTGTAAACATGGACATATACAATTATGTCTGTCATCAATAAAATTTGAAGCAAAGTCTGTACAACCCATCTCTTGTAATAGTGCTCTGATCATATGTTGAAATGCTAAAGGGATATGTTTAAGGCCAAGAGGTGCCATAATAAATCGATTTCTCCTGTTGCTGCATGTGAAGGCAGTGATCAATCTGTCTTTCTTTCTTAAAGGAACTTGTAAATAAGCTGATTGTAGGTCAATTTTACTGAAAATTGATGCGCCTGACTCACTAACTACCTTGAACACCTGATCAATACTCTGTACATTATTGGTATTGCTCTTAATTAGCTTATTTATAGGAACAAAATTATGGACAAATTGCCATTTTCCAGAATAGCAATTTGTGTTAAATAATCCAATTTCCTTCTCTTCTTATGTATAGTAAGAAATCCAATACTACAGCAGCAGCATGGCATTATAAACATGCATCAGTGAAGGTTTGAAAAGTTGGCAACACTAAATCAAAAGAGAATGAGGATCTCCACTACACTTGGAGGTAAATTATCTACTATCTTGACAAATTTCATAAATTTCATACATCAGCACTTCAATAACAGCATTGGTGTCATTTTTGAATCCTGGCAGCATTAATGCAAGCGATCTCCTATTCATACCATGGTTAATTAAGCCTTCTATATGCATTGGAAGGCGTTGTAACCTACTAATACCCTTTGGGGCATGGAAGATGTTTAGTGTCTTCAATGGTTTTGGAGCATCTACAATCACAAATAATAACTCTGTAGGGTTTGTGATAGATGCAAGCCGATCCTTTTTATAGCAAATATGCTTGCCTGTATGTAGTTGCGTATGAGCTTTTTGCTCTGCCCTGATGTTCTCCAGCTCTTCTTTAGATTTACACTTGCGACGCTTTGCAGAAAGCTTTTCACATGTGTCACAGTGCCCAAGTCTAGTATCTCTCAGGGGGGTCTAACTTGGTAGCTCGGAAAATTAAATCGTGAAATGAGATATCGGGTACTCCGACGTTGTAATCGGGTGCCCCGACATTGTAAGCAATAAATTTCAGCTGGTTTTATACAAATTAGTTTAGTGTTAACGTTGGTGTTAAAAATGAGTTGTGTGTGCTCTGTGGACAAAGAGCACATACAAGCTAGAAAATCCAAGTCATGTACAGTCTGTGGCGCTAAAATTCTAATGCTTTGCCCAAAATGTTACCAATTGAAGCCTTACAACCACTACAAAGACCATGTTGACAATTGCTCAACAGTCAGATATTGTCAAGGGATATGCGCGAATGAGTTTGGACTAATTCAGAATACAAATGGACATATAGTAGACATTCGAAATACAATAATGGTTGGAGTACCCGATATCTAATTTCAAGATTTAATTTTCTGAGCTACCAAGTTAGACCCCCCTGGTAGGTAGTGGGAAATCGACAATTCGACAAAGAGACTGTGCGTTACTTTGAAAATGGTTGTAAGAAGCCGTGTTCATCGCTTCAAAGTTTTAGAGATCTTGGCATTCCTGTTGTGAAATCATCTTTTTTGAAGTTGTTGATGAGGTACATGACGGCAATGTGTCTATTGAAGACGTGTTAGATAAATTGGGTCATAGCACCCGTCATCATTTTGACATGGATCAAATATGTGAGGAAAGAGTTGTAAAAAAACACAAATGGGATTAAATTAATTCAATAAAATATTGTAATCTAAAATTCCTTATTTATCTATTTTAAAAATATCATCGGCTATTATCATCGCGGAAATTTGGAGTACCCGGTGTGTCATTTCAAATAATTTGTCTGAGCTCCACTGGGCTGGTATCTCTAAGAAACACAACATGACTGAATTTGCAATTTATAAACTGAGTAAATGCAGTGTAACTATAAATATCATTGAGGCCAGCAACTTTACATTCATCTTTAAAAAGTTGGTAAATGTCCTTCAACAACATATATGAGCATAAGTGAATCTTTTCCTTATCTAGCATCTTTTCTCCATTTTTTTCAATATACTCTGAAAACCATGCAGATGCAGTATTGCGCTTGTTGCTTCTTTTTGGCAAACTTGTGGATGTGTGCTCAGGGTTCAAGTTGTTGTCCTTCACATGTTGCCGTGCATTTCGGATCTTTTTAGTTCCAAATTCGTATATAGCAGCCTAAGCCTTGGCACAGATGTCTTTGTTGTTGATGTAGTAACATACATGCACTCCTTCAGGATTGTGGGAAGAGTTCATGAAATTTCATCTGTTTCATATCCTTTAATGGTTTTCTGATGTCCTTTATCTGATTGACAGTAAATTCATCAACACAACAGTTATTGCAGCATTTAGGTAAAATACATGTTTTTATTTCCTCAGAATCAAGATATAACTTTTGTTTCTTTGTCTCTTTGTCTTGCCCTACCTTCCTTCTATGACATATGTATCTGTTTTGTTGTTCTATAAAAGTTATTTTTGACTTTTGTAACCTGAGGATAATCCTCAGACTTTTTACAAAAAAAAACACGATGGGAATCCTCCGGATTCCGGAGAATGAAAATCTGACGAAAATCCGCCAGGTGGATTTAGCGTAGGATCGACATGTTAACTCACATGAACAACGTGAAAATTGAAAATGTAACATAAAAAATAAAAGTACTTCGATTATGAACGAACGAATTTATTTTGAGGCATTTCTTGTGTGCCTTTACTTGGTGACCTTTCCTCAAGGTTTCTTTTCTTGAGTTTCCTCTTTTGCCTTTTCACAGTTGTGGAAACATGTTCTTCAGATGTCTCATCAGAGCGACTAACCTCGCATGTGTCGGTTCTAGCAGGCAGTACTCCAGTGTCCACATGTACTGCAGTTTGAACCACATCCTCAACCGGATCTGCTTTTTCAGAGGGAAAGTCCAATGTATCCAAGGCGGCCACATCATCATTGAAGCTACGGCCCCCAAATGAATTGTTCAGCTCAAAAGTAAACGAATCGTCCGCTACTAAAGCATCTGTTGAAAAAGTCTGCTTTAAGATTGCGAGTTGTCTGTCATGAGATCATATATCTCTCCGTCAATGGCCTCCGTTTGATAAAGATCTTTAAAAAGTTAAATTGGTATAAACATAATTATGTACCTGTAAGACCTTGCAGACCAGATTGTTGAAGCCACAAACACACCTCATTGACTGAGAATGTATTCAAAGTCTTCGGATCTGTTTGCGCTGGAGCAGCTTCTTCGGCTACTTCCACAGCAACATCTACATCTATCGTCGCCTCTGGCTCTTGTGGTGATGACACTTCATCTTGGTTGGGTTCTTTCTGTGACTCTAACCAAGGCAACAGCAGCTTCCTCAAGATTGTCCTGCTCGTCAGGATCCTCAAATTCACCTTCGGCATCGAACCTGTTTAAGGTGTCATCGTTTCCAAGCTTGAATTTGTTAACGGTTTATTTTACAAAAAAGCTTACTATATATGGTCTAATATCTTGGAAATGGTACCAATGTTTTGAAATGGTGTTTGGATTCTCCTGTCCACAACCTCCAGTAAATCCCCATTCTATTAGTGCCATGTATTCCTTTAATCCGGCACCAATTTGATGGATCTTTCCTGACCTTGGAAATTGAGACTCGTTCTTCTTACGGTACCTTTTCGGCAAACGAACAACAACACGGTCACCAACTTTCAATGAGGCGATGTCTTTACCCTTGAGATGCGCCTTGTTAGCCTTGTTGGCATATTTGATGGTTCTTTCCTTGACCATCTCAATATTCTTTTTGACCATTTGTCAGGAACAAAGCTAATAACACTTTCAAGGTCATCACTACTAACATTTTGAACCTTTTTGATCCTTTTTTCTAGATTTTCTACAAGCTGATGAGCTGCCCTGACTACTTTCTTATAACGCTCAAAATAACCTCTTGAAGCTTGCAGCCTCTCAACAATTTGTTGCATCTGTTTTGCATCTTGCTCAATCTGATTTTTGAGGTCTTTTGTTACACTCTCATACATTTCACATATTTTTGTCGATGCATCTGTATTTAGTAACTCAATGTCAAGTAGCTTTGCTTTTTTCAAATTTTGAGCGGCTTAGGTAATAAATTTTTCATGGTCAACTACTTTTGCATCTCCAATGTCCTCCTCTATATCATCTTCAACATAATCCTTGTGCTCTGACTCTTCATACTGCTCAAGTTTAAAGATCTTGTTGCGAGATTGATTTTGTTCTCGAGTGAATAAACGTGCGCGTTTAAGTGTTTCCTTCTTCTTTGTTGAGAAGGTTTCAGGGCTTGTAATTGATTTGTTTTTGTTCATTTTGTTATTTGTGTTCTGTGTGGTTGCGTTTGCTTTCTATGTAATTTCGGTTTGATTATTATTTGCGTTCTGTTTCCGATTAATTTGATTCCAAAAATAATCGATTAGTTCTATTTTTTGAATTGCGGTTTGTGTGAGGGTAAAAGGTTTTTGGAAAATAACAATACATGATGCGATGGTCAGAATCAATAAGGTTATCCAGGATAATCTGAAACCTGGCTTTGTTATTTGAGGCATTTTTAAATTTTGGGGAGCGCCATATTATTTGACGCAGCGTGTGTCCCAGTTCATTCAAACCAACTGGAATTTCCAGTTCATTTGAAATTCCCTATTCCCCATAAGTACAATGCGAATAAATTAAAACTTTGATAAAAAAACATTGTAGTATACCAAAAGCAACTTTATCTTTATTTAAACGATTCAACAAGCACTTCAGAGTTCTCAAGCCTCTTCCCTAATTTTTTAAAGTGCAATTTTCGTCCGGTTTGTGTACCCCAATAATGAAACCAAAAGTTTGATTTTGGGTTTGCAAAAAAATATATTTTATTGATACAAAAAGTACATAAACCGTCCTCTTAATTGCTCTCAAAGTACCATAGCAAAATCTTGAATGGATCCACTCATACAAAAATACAGCCTTGTCTAATGAATGTTAAGGGTGCCATAAAGGAGATTTGACAAACAATAACCATTTTTAAAACCCCTTTAAAAGTACTGTTGTGAGCATGTACAGCATTGCTTCTTGACCAACTCTAGTAGAAGGTGATCTACTTTTACTCTTACTGTTGATGTTAGAGCTTGAGTTGCCTGATAATGCACTGTTTTGATCTGAAGACCTTGCATGACGTTCCTCAATTCTTCTAGCATCCTTTTGTGCTTTTTCTTGTTGCTCTTTCTCAACATCTGCAAGATGCAATTGAATGATGCTTTCAGCTGTTTGTTGAGATGCTGTCTTTTTAGTAGAATTCTTGCTCATCTGTGATAAAATTCTTTGGAACATCTTTAAAAAAAGACTGTTGTCTGACAGCTCCTCTTCTTGTTGAGTGTCAAACGCACTAATACATAACAAACCATCTCAAGAATGTAGCAAAGAAAGGATGGTGATAATTGATGCCAGACACATCAGTTATCAGTTGGGCCTCAAAGTAGTTGTAGCAAGAGTATGCGATGCTTGGATGTTCCAAACTTGGCTTGTATCCCATAGGCTCTCTCAGCTTCTGATCATCCCCTTTGGTCATTACAACTTCCTTATTTTTAAAGAGTACTTGGTCATACACACTGTAGTGAATGTGTCCATGTTTGTCCTTGATGCTAAATAACTTGTTGTACACGCATGGCCACATATCTGCAGAGATATTAGAGGGTATCTTGGTGTACGGGGCATCTGGCTCCAACATTTCAAACACCTCAACTGTTTTGCGAACTAGCGCAGACACTATGGCCTCTAAGCTCTTAATCTTATACTTCAACGTTTTTATTTCTGAGGTTGAGGTAGCAGATACCACTGGTTCTCTGATGCTGGCTTGTACAGATTTAGTAGCACTTTCCTTATTGGCTGTTGTGGGAAGGATGGATGGCCTTATGTTCTCTATTGGTGACAATGGAGTTTCAGTGTGCTCTAATTGGTCTTGAGGTTGACTGGTCCTCTTCTCATACTCCTTGTGTTTTTCTTCCTCTAGCAACGTTGTGCGCTCCTTCTGTGCTGCTTTTTTCAATGGGAATGCGTCTTTTCTCCTCTCAATGTTCTATTTTCCCCAAGCAGTGATTTTTCTCCGCTAGCAGTAACTTTTTCCGCTAGCAGTGATTTTCTCCGCTAACAGTAACAATTTCCGCTAGCAGTTCACTTTTCCACCGCTAGTTCCAATCTCCACAGTCGGTCATAACCATCCACATTCATTATTAAATCATGTACAAATCTTCTCATCAGCATTACAAACATGTTGTTATAATCAGAATGCCGCTAAATTCGTTGCGGTAATGATTTTGCGCTGCTTTGCAGTTATAAATTCATTCGCTCCGGCGCCAAATTGCATTGTTACCTTTTAATAAAATGAATGACAGCCTTGATGATAATGACTCTCAAGATGCTATAGACAAAAATGAGGAGGAATGTTCGTATAAAGAGATATGTGCTAATGTACACCATCACCAAGTATGGGAGAAGATTTATCAAATTCCTTAGCTACGGTGCATTCTCAAAAAGCACAGCTTCAAGGTGTTGAAAAAGTATCAGGATATGTACAGAGCCAAATGTTTTGTATCTGGCCGATGGCATGATCCCTTGAAGGAAAAGAGCGACCCATACGTTCACAAGAACACACTTGAGGACATGAAGAAGCACACTCACTACTTCTATTGTGCATGTCATCAGTGATGTCAATTCCGGGCCAGAGTTGAGTGCTTTACAAACACAGACTATCACATCTCTACTAATGATGTAGTCCATCCAGTGACATTCTCCAACAACTTTAAAGGTCAATATCCGGTAGATTATCGTGTGAAGGACCTTATATAGGATGCTGCAAGGAAACGCAATGACATTAACAACCTGCAAACACTACTGCAATATCCCTCAGATCATCCAGCATTTTTTCTGAGCAAAGAGAAATTGATCGCAAAGCTTCGTAAATGCCGAGACTATACCCGCTATCAACAACGCACTGACACAAAGGAAGAGATAAATGTGTTACTCGCTTGCCTTCATTCAGAGAAGCCTTGTATTCAAGAAACTGTTGGCTGGGGAGAGCAGACCATGGACCATCTCTGTATTGTTATGACAAGACCTCATTGCAAGATGGTAAGAATTATAACATTAATTATACTCACTATTTAAGTCGCAAGGATCCATTGCCAATGCATTGGTAGTGATGGATGGTTCAAAAGCAATGTTTATAAATACCCAGTAGTTGTGATAAGTTACATTACAGAAACCCTACACGGTGGCATACTTGGGATAGCTGTATGTGATTGAGCAACAACTCAGCACTATGAGGCAATTTACAAGACAATCATTGCAGCTGTTAGAGAGACAGCTGAAATTGGAGCTTTGGTGGATTGGAAGCCTTTATTAATGGTTGACAACGACAATGCCGAGATTAGCGCGGCMACACTATGTGACATTACTTATCTGCTATGCAAGTTTCATTTACAGAAGGCATGGGAGGTCATGCTACAGGAGAAGATAATGGACATATCYGTAAGGTCCAAAGCACATGCGCTCCTTCTATTGTTATTTGGTTGCACTACTGAGAACGCCTACATTAAGCATGCCAAAGAACTTAGACATGTTGTTGGAAAAGAGTCACCGTTCTGGAAACATTACAAGTCAGAGTACCACCCTAAATGTAAGTATTGAAAAAACATTATTTTTAAAAATTTGAAAGGAAGAACTGGACTTGTTATAATAGGCCTTCAGGATATGGAATCTTCAACACAAATAAGTACACGGAGTTGTTGATCAAATTGTTGGGACAATGGATCGGGAGATACAAGGCATATAGTATCTGTAACCTAATTACAGAGTTGCACGATGCATACAATGACCATGTCAATGACTTGTTCAATAGCAAAAAGAAGATCCGAAATGTTACATTGGATGAAACACAAGTAATCTTTGATAGAGCGATGAATACATACACAGAACTTGATACTTCAACATTTGAGCAACAAGATGAGAACAACAATTCATGGGTCATTCCATCATTGACTTACAAAGACGTTGTATACACTGTGATACTATCCCCCCCAGGCTTTTTATGCTCATGCTTGTACTTTAGAACAACATGCAAATGTTGCAGGCACATTTTCTTGACAATCTTTCATGTAATGGATTTGTCAAAGTTCAAACCAACTTCTGAGATAGACAATGTGTTTGATTTTATCAAGGTTGCCGCAGACTTTTTCAACCTAGACTTCCCAAACTGGTACTGCATTCTCTGTGCCAAACTACATAAGAGCACCACTACCTCGCCCTACAGGTACTACACGTAGAGAGGTTCCAACTCAGGCCAGAAAGTTCAATAAGAGAGGGCGCAAGTATAAGAAGCATGTATAACCATCTCAAGAGGACTTTGAGGCAGTAGAGGCTGAAAACAGTGAAACAGAGTCTATTGATGATAAGGAAGATGACATTGTTGGAATCCGTGTAGTTACCATCGGCATGCAAGCAGAAGGTGCACAACATGTCTGTAAGAAGATGCTTCAATTTGATGGCAATAAGAATCTATCAATGGAAATATTTGACTTGTACATGAACAATGTGGAGAGGTACTTAAATGACCTTGGAGTGCCAGTTAAGAATGTCAAAGTGCAACCTTCGTCAGGCATGAAACTGAACTCAAGAAACCAAGTAGTCCGTTTCGACAGCGACACCTATCAATGGGGATCAAAAACGAATATGTGACAACCAACTACTTCATGCAATTGTCCAGGAAAAGAAGAGAGTTAAATCATGTACCCTCAACTATGTTGAAGCTCATTCCAACATTCCTGGTAATGAAGAAGCTGACAAACTCGCAAAGCTTGGTTTGAAGAATCACCTCATCAGTGATATCTGTCCACCCACTCACCTTGCTTTTGATCTTGTTTGTAACGGTGATGTTCCACACAAATCTGTTCGTCTTTTTGTCAAATCTTATTTGTCTTCTAAACGTGCTTACTCAGTTGACTACAAATATGACCTTCTACATGATGAATACCACATTAAAGCGTCTGTAAATATAGACAAGTTAAACAAAAGCGAACAAAAATTCCTACTTCGCCTCCGCTCCAACCAGCTTTGCACTCTGTCAAAGATGCGTTACTGGAGCAACAATCCAAATTATGATACCAAATGTCCTCGGTGTCATTCATCACATGAAGACCAGCAACATTTGCTTCTTGACTGTCGCTATAATAAAACTAAATTACATGATGCGATGGTCAGAATCAATAAGGTTATCCAGGACAACAGCTCTCGGATATCTTAGATGTTGACTTGAAAGATTTCTACAACAGGACAGTGGCACGCACTTTGGTTTCGCCAGACAAAGAACTGATTCGCAGCAATTTGCTGCCAGGTTCACTTATAAAGGGCTCATTTAAATTCTGGGGTCTTCCTTTTACATTGTACCAGAGTGGTTTTGATTTTGACGAACATCCTATGACTGACAAGCGTAAAGCTACTATTTATGCTAGTCTACTTGGTTACACTAGTATGGATGTAGTTAAGCGTTTTTCTAGTAAGATACCAGTCAAAAAGCCACTCCAAGTGTTGAGGAAGATATCAACCATTTTGATGGAGACCTCTTACTCCATCTGGCACGCGCGTTGCGCAACGCACGCCATCAAATCCCTCAAGCTAGGCGGGCCTTCGGCTGTATAGAGTCATTTATAAATATGTAAATTTATTCTAATAAAGCTTTTCGCAGAATGCGATTTATACAAAAAAAAATAAGGTTATCCAGGATAATCTGAAACCTGGCTTTGTTATTCGAGGCATTTTTAAATTTTGGGGAGCGCCATATTATTTGACGCAGCGTGGAATTGAAGGAAGCGAAGAAATGTCAGAGTTGCCAGAAGATTGGAAGAGGTCCATTTATGCTAGTATGCTAGGATATGTTAGTATGGACACTTTCAAGCGATTCAACAAGCACTTTAGAGTTCTCAAGCCTCTCTCTGTACTCCAAAAAATCTCTACAATACTCATGGAAACTTCCCGTTCCATTTGGACCGCTCAATGTGTCTACAAGGCAAACTGTGAACATGAGCAATCACCTTCTCGGTGATTTGTATATATAATTTTTTGTGTAAGGTAACTCATCAATAACTATTGACGGGGGTTGTAAAACTACCAATAAACTTTCAGGCTTATCCCTGTTTTCTAAAAAAATGGGGATCAAAAAAAGTAACAAAAGCGTATAGAAGTGCCTTGTTACAATTATCTCAGCAGATGCAGTATATATTCACCATGTCACAAATTGGAAAAAGTGCAGGATGATAATGAAGAAATTGACGACAATGATGGAGAATTCTACCCTTCTGATGATGTTGACAGCACTGATGAAGAGGAAGAAGTATTTGATGCTGGCGACCACTATGTAATGTCAGACAATAGACCCCCTAAAAGGATGCGTGTGATTATTGAAGATGTTGACGATGATGAGGATCATGCCAGCGGAAAAGAAGTACCCGAAACTGAAGTAGACAAAGGTGCAAACAATGGTGATGAAGATGGCATCTTCAACTTTACACCTCCTCAATTTGACGAAGAAGACGATGAGGCGAGGGAAGATCCACTTGAATTTGACAGCAACAATTCTTTTAATAACTCTGATGGGATCTATTAATGTTTTGGTATTATAAGTGATGTCAAATAAACAATTAGCTTATAATCAATTTGGATCAAAAATGAGATTTATTAGTCCTAGAGAATTAGCAATATTGTTGTCAGAATTTAGAGGAAATACTGAGAGCAATGTTTGCTCTTTGTATTACTTGAGATATGGGTACGTTTGCAAAACGCACTTCTCTTTGCTGCAAAGCAGATCAAGAAGATCAAATAAATTTGAAAGTGCATCATCGGACGTACAGGCCGCATGCAAAGACTGTGCTTCATTATTAATTTTGAAATGGAAAAATAAAGAAGTGGCAGAGTTGGATTATGAGTACAGGCCCAATGTTTTCAATACTAATTTCGTAGAGATGTATGATAGGCAGAATATATTTTTTGAAATAGACCCAAACTGGCCCTCTTCCATTATTGTGCCTCAAAAACAGTTTCCGACAACAATGAGTAGATTGTTACTCTCAAGGGAGGAGTTGGATTTAATATACAACAATGAGTTGTTGTTGTCAAATTTAATTAGTCCAGAGCATCTATCTCAACTACAAGCATCCTACAAATCAAGATACAAATTCACTTCAGAGATGTGTTTCCCTCCCTCCTCAAGCAACAAGCGTGACGGATCTCGAAAAACAATTGAGCAGACATTTAGGTCCAAAAACAAATTATTTTCAACAAACCATTTTTCATTGCAGCCTGACCATGGTTTGCTGTGCGAGTTAAGGACAGATCTTCTTACTTCGTATCAATTAGAACATCTTACAAGAGAGACACATCTTTTGTTAAGTCAAAGTAATATTCAAGTTAAGAAGTAAAAAAGAGGACTAGAGCTTGGTATTCATGCTGGTTGGTGGAGGAGATATACAAATTTGGTATTCAAAATAAAAGGTACAGACAATCCTGAAGTGCGTGGATTAAAGCACTTCACAAAATAGGCATATAGGATATGTTGAATCAATATCTGTTTGAGAGTTTGCCTGGCATGTTTCAACAGTTTTTGAGAATACCAATCCCTGATGGAGAGAAGAGGTACTTTGGAGCATTCACAGCTGTTGCTGTCAATTTTGACTTTCTTTGTTTAACACACCAAGACTTGAACAACAGCCCCTATACACACTGTGTTACCCTTACCTTTGGAGACTTTGATTATAAGATAGGTGGCAAACTGCATCTTCATGATATTTTTACAATATATGAGATGAAGCCTGGATCTGTTGCACAATTCAAAGCACGTACAATTTGGCATGAGAGTTGCGAGTATGATGGTACAAGGTTTTGTATTGTGCTTTTTGTAGATGCAAACTCTCTGTCTCTCACTATGAACAAGGTTGATTACCTTCTATGTATTAAAAACCCATTTGATTAAAAAAAAATATTTATTGACTATAGTAGGGAAACACTACCCTTTTAACGGGTAACGCTTTCTGTCTGTTTGGAAGTATGGCTATCCCACTTTTATTGCTTGAAAGTAATGTTACAATTATTGAATATGTATCATACCATTACCTGCCTGGCTTGATCCCGACTGACTTTTGGTGTCAGGGCTATCAGGGCTTGATCCTTCGTCATCTTTGTTTACTTTGGTTTTCCAAATAACAATAGAAGGAGCGCATGTGCTTTGGACCTTACRGATATGTCCATTATCTTCTCCTGTAGCATGACCTCCCATGCCTTCTGTAAATGAAACTTGCATAGCAGATAAGTAATGTCACATAGTGTKGCCGCGCTAATCTCGGCATTGTCGTTGTCAACCATTAATAAAGGCTTCCAATCCACCAAAGCTCCAATTTCAGCTGTCTCTTTAACAGCTGCAATGATTGTCTTGTAAATTGCCTCATAGTGCTGAGTTGTTGCTCAATCACATACAGCTATCCCAAGTATGCCACCGTGTAGGGTTTCTGTAATGTAACTTATCACAACTACTGGGTATTTATAAACATTGCTTTTGAACCATCCATCACTACCAATGCATTGGCAATGGATCCTTACGACTTAAATAGTGAGTATAATTAATGTTATAATTCTTACCATCTTGCAATGAGGTCTTGTCATAACAATACAGAGATGGTCCATGGTCTGCTCTCCCCAGCCAACAGTTTCTTGAATACAAGGCTTCTCTGAATGAAGGCAAGCGAGTAACACATTTATCTCTTCCTTTGTGTCAGTGTGTTGTTGATAGCGGGTATAGTCTCGGCATTTACGAAGCTTTGCGATCAATTTCTCTTTGCTCAGAAAAAATGCTGGATGATCTGAGGGATATTGCAGTAGTGTTTGAAGGTTGTTAATGTCATTGCATTTCCTTGCAGCATCCTATATAAGGTCCTTCACACGATAATCTACCGGATATTGACCTTTAAAGTTGTTGGAGAATGTCACTGGATGGACTACATCATTAGTAGAGACGTGATAGTCTGTGTTTGTAAAGCACTCAACTCTGGCCCGGAATTGACATCACTGATGACATGCACAATAGAAGTAGTGAGTGTGCTTCTTCATGTCCTCAAGTGTGTTCTTGTGAACGTATGGGTCGCTCTTTTCCTTCAAGGGATCATGCCATTGGCCAGATACAAAACATTTGGCTCTGTACATATCCTGATACTTTTTCAACACCTTGAAGCTGTGCTTTTTGAGAATGCACCGTAGCTAAGGAATTTGATAAATCTTCTCCCATACTTGGTGATGGTGTACGTTAGCACATATCTCTTTATACGAACATTCCTCCTCATTTTTGTCTATAGCATCTTGAGAGTCATTATCATCAAGGCTGTCATTCATTTTATTAAAAGGTAACAATGCAATTTGGCGCCGGAGCGAATGAATTTATAACTGCAAAGCAGCGCAAAATCATTACCGCAACGAATTTAGCGGCATTCTGATTATAACAACATGTTTGTAATGCTGATGAGAAGATTTGTACATGATTTAATAATGAATGTGGATGGTTATGACCGACTGTGGAGATTGGAACTAGCGGTGGAAAAGTGAACTGCTAGCGGAAATTGTTACTGTTAGCGGAGAAAATCACTGCTAGCGGAGAAAAATCACTGCTTGGGGAAAATAGAACATTGAGAGGAGAAAAGACGCATTCCCATTGAAAAAAGCAGCACAGAAGGAGTGCACAACGTTGCTAGAGGAAGAAAAACACAAGGAGTATGAGAAGAGGACCAGTCAACCTCAAGACCAATTAGAGCACACTGAAACTCCATTGTCTAAATGGGGTTTTTATTTTGTCTCAAAGACTTGCACAACTGTACTTTGTCACTCGAGTGGGCGAAACGGTTAGGTAGCAGATAGGATATGGGGGTCAAGTCCGGTCGCTAGGGTGGTTCATCAGTCATTTCCCATTCTGCCAGCTCCTCATTTTCATCATCATCGTCCTCGTCTTCATCGTCATCCTCCTCGTGTCTACCCTCTTGACGGTCTCTAGCTCTGGACCTAGCACCGTTAGCGTGTTTACCAAATTCGTAAGATTTCAGTATAAAAAGCAGGTGCTGTGCAATACTTGCTTGTATTTGCTTCAGGTCTTTACTGGCCTCTAGTGGTGATTTATACAGTTTGACCAGTTTGTTCCATTGTACAACACTGATATCCCCTCTTGCTCCAATCCATATCACATTCTCATCTTCGTCTTCATGGTGCTCTCGGGTGTCCCAGCAAATCTTCCAGGTTGTTCTGTCTATACAATCCTCTCCTACTTTCTCCCATCCCTCTATCTTCCCACACTCCCATAGAAGATGTTTAAGGTCCAGGGTATGGTGTCCACATTGCTCACACGATGTAAATGTCCGATTTCGATTGTTCCTGTAGGCAATCATATCGTTTTGAGCCCTGAAGAGCACATCACCCAGCTTGTCATCGATATTGGCTGCTCTGTAGTCAAAGGATCGCTGGTGTACATGGCTACTAGTGGTGACAACATCCCATTTGTCGGCTTTTTCAATCCATTTCGCTTTAAGCTCCTCATTGGTTTGCTCCTTCACAATCTCACTTATTGATGGCCAAGCAGACTCTTCTGTTTGAAATGTCCAAAGATCCATGTTGCAGGTGAAAAGAGGGGTCATATCTGTGGCTTTACCTCTCTTCCTAGCGGATTTGGCTTTCACGTCAGCCAGTTCGTTTTCTTTAATACCAGTGTGGCTTGGGACATGCACCCATTCGATATCAAGATTTTTTTGTTTGATTTGGGATTCAATGAAATTCAGGATCATCACGTAGTCGTCATCTTTCTTGTATCCAGTAGTAAGTGCTTTTACTGCATTAAGGTAGTCCGTTTTGATTGTTGCCGTTGAGTCCTTGTCCAAGATATATACTACGTAGGCAATAGTAGCGAGCTCGGCAAAAGCATTATCGTTCCCTTCCGTAAATCTCAATTTGAACACATCAATTATCTTTTTGTCTTTAGTAACAACTGCGGCCCCTCCAATTTTATGTTTCTTAACATTGCGCTTAAAGGATCCGTCCGTCCAAATGACAGTGCCAGTCATGATGTTCCCTTTCGGTATCTTCGCAATCTCTCCCTCTCCAGCTCTTCCAATATTTAGTTTATATAATCCACAGATTTCTACCAGTTGAGACCATGCTCCACTAGTCCAGGCCTGTCTAGACAGTACTTTACATGCAGTGACTTCCGCATTGAGGAGGGCAATTGATGCTCTCAGAAACATTGTGTGTGAGGTGACTTTAGGGTGAGTAAATCCCCATCCTCCATGGCTACTGTCAATAAAAATAGGTTCGTTACTGAAATTGTATTGCATCATCTCCGATGATTTGATTTTTTTGGAGATGGTGCCCGCTAATTTATCAAGTAGAGATGGATTAATAGGGTGGAGTTGGCTAAAATGTTGTATTTTAGAGACTGAGAGTGAAGATATTAGTTGCTTTTTCGTTTTGTGGTACCTCCCTGCAAGGTTGATGTTCTTGATTGTTTCTTGGGCCTTCAATACAACTTCTTTCTCTAGTTTGGATGGTTTGGCCCCGGAGTCTCTAATACCAACTTCGTGTCCCAGATACCTCTGGCGATTTTCAGATTTGATAACGAAGTTATCCACTTTTACCTTGTGGAGTTTCTTTATGGAGTTCGGATTGGCAACTATGT